>VOPJ01015988.1:0-29629 GCA_014673585.1 Semibalanus balanoides | reverse complement strand
CGGGGGAATCCCCCCCTCCCCTGGCTGCACTACTGGACTGGTCCACCCAGGGCCGGGAAAGCGTGTCATCTTCAGGGGCGGATCACCTGTCGAGCTCTTTCATTCACACAATCGTCAAAATGGCCGGGTTTTTGGCCCAGAACAGCGAGAAGGTACCGATCACCGAGACGTTCAAGCAGCTTCTGGAAGTCCTTGTCTGGGGCACGATGAGTCACATAAGCCTCTGCGACCCGCATCTCGTACCAATTTGCCAGACAATCACTGCCAATACTATGCCAAAGAAGTGCTGAAATTTTAGAATGGGTCCAACCAGGCATCAGTCCTGACCAGTCATCGGTCGAAAATCTGTGGGCAATCGTCAAAGATATGTCATCAAGCTGATGTCGGGCACCTCAGAATAGATCCTGGTACAGGATGTCCGAACGGCGTGGCGGCGAATCAAAGTATTGACACTCGTCAAGTTAATGAGCGGGACGCGGGTCGCCGGATCAATTGCTGGTGGATTCCAAGTTTGTTGGGGATAGTCGCGAAAACAATCATCAACTAACCTCAGCTTGTGTTTTTGTTAACGATAATAAACCGCTCATCAATTGTAAGGAGGTTGTTCAAAATGATCATTTGTGCTAAAATAGATATATTATTTTATTCAAAAGAAAGGCCAAAATTATTCTTACGCGTTTCGATTACAAATCAACATCAGACTAATCAATTATTGTACCTGCACCGTGCACAATGTACTTTGATATGTGATCTATTTTAACTAATGTCTAAATATTTCAGATATATTCATATTTTACGACAAATGGAACGAAAAGTAAATCTAAAGGAAGTTCGTGATCAATTCTATCAATATGCATTGAGTGAGCATGAAGAAGATATCCGAGTTATACTGGAGGATGGGTGCGATCCGACTCGTCACATACCTATATACGTCAAGTAAGTGTCGTCAATCGTCTGCTGGTAAAAGTCAATAGCTCTGTATAGTTGTATGCAGTAGTGAAATGTTCAAGTTTCTGTGTTAAACAAACAACAAGGCAAACGTTGTTGCAGAACAAATAGGTGAGGTATAGAAGTACCTGCTGGTCCTATATGTCCACCTTCACATGCCTTAATCAACTCTAGAGGGAGAGTTGTGCGGTACTGCGCGGACTGGTCGACTTGTCTCTGTGCCTCAATTTCCTGACTCTGATTGAAAGCTGTGTGTTGCCTATGTGCCTCATTTTCCTGACTCTGAGTGAGAACTGAGAGCTGTGTGTTGTATGTGTGTCTCAGTTTCCTGACTCTGACTGTTCGCTGTGTGCCTCAGTTTCCTGACTGTAAGCTGTGTTCCTCAGTTTCCTGACTCTGTCTGTGATGATCTGTGTGTCTCAGTTTCCTGACTGACTGTGCGCAGTGTTCCTCAGTTTCCTGACTCTGACTCTGACTGTGAGCTGTGTTCCTCAGTTTCCTGACTCTGACTCTGACTGTGCGCTGTGTTCCTCAGTCTCCTGACTCTGACTGTGAGCTGTGCTCCTTAGTTTCCTGACTCTGACTGTGAGCTGTGTGCCCCAGTTTCCTGACTCTGACTGTTCGCTGTGTGCCTCAGTTTCCTGACTCAGTCTCATGACTCTGAACTGTGAGCTGTGTTCCTCAGTTTCACTGATCTGACTGTGCGCTGTGTTCCTCAGTCTCATGGCTCTGACTGCTTGAGCTTATATCCGATTTCTTGTGTCGCAGTTTCCTGACCTGAACTGTTTGAGCTGTGTGTGCCTCAGTTTTCCTGATCTCTGACTGTTGAGCTGTGCTCCTTAGTTTCCTGACTCTGACTGTTGAGCTGTTGTGCCCCAGTTTTTCCTGACTCTGACTGTTCGCTGTGTGCCTCAGTTTCCTGACTCAGTCTCATGACTCTGACTGTTTGAGCTGTGTTCCTCAGTTTTCCTGACTTCTGACTGGTGAGCTGTGTGTCTCAGTTTCCTGACTGACTGTGCGCAGTGTTCCTCAGTTTCCTGACTCTGACTCTGACTGCGAGCTGTGTGTGCCTCAGTTTCCTGACTCTGACTGTTCGCTGTGTGCCTCAGTTTCCTGACTGTAAGCTGTGTTCCTCAGTTTCCTGACCTGACTCAGTCTCATGACTCTGACTGTGAGCTGTGTTCCTCAGTTTCCTGACTCTGACTGTGAGCTGTGTGTCTCAGTTTCCTGACTCTGACTGTAAGCTGTGTGTCTCAGTCTCATGACTCTGACTGTGCGCTGCGTTCCTCAGTTTCCTGACTGACTGTGCGCTGCGTTCCTCAGTTTCCTGACTCTGACTGTGCGCTGTGTTCCTCAGTTTCCTGACTCTGGGTGAGAGCTGTTCGGTGCTGACGGACCTGCTGCGCACCAGCGGCAGTCAGGTGCTGCCCGCTCTCGACCTGGCTCTGACCCGCGCCGCCCGCCACCTGTACGGCCGTCTGACGGACGACGGAGTCACTGGACTGACACTCAAGAGCCGGCTGCACGCCCGGCTTATCGGTGGGTCGGACGGAGCCGCAACTGATCCGGCAGGCAGTCCTGCCGTGACTCAGCTGTATAGCCCTGTCTGGCAGGCTGTGCAGCTGGTATGTTGGCTTAACAGTGGTCATTTTCTCGGACTTACCGTTTACGGAATGACTGATAGCTAGTAGCTCCACTAGTTCTCGGTTTATTCGTCTTTATATCTACCAGATATCTCAATGGCAGCAGTTCAGCTTGGCCTCGAATTTCAACTGCGCTGGCTGCGGTGAGATTCAGACTCCTGGCGGGCCGCTCCCTGTCCGTGCTACTTTGACCGTTATCTGTCCGCGCTCCGTTGACCGTTCTCTGCCCGTGCCCCGCTGTCCGTTCTCTGTCCGTGCCCCGCTGACCGTTCTCTGTCCGCGCTACACTGACCGTTCTCTGTCCGTGTTGTACTGACCGTTCTCTGTCCGTGCTACTCTGACCGTTCTCTGTCCGTGCTATACTGACCGTTCTCTGTCCGTGCCCCGCTGTCCGTTCTCTGTCCGTGCGGCAGAGCTGCCGGTCTGTGCGGAGCTACAGCGGACCTGTGTGCCCCGGATCGAGGACGAGGGACGCCTCCTCTGCGTCTCCGGGACTGTAGTGCGCGCCGGTCTGCCCCATCTGCTCGACACGCGCGCATTCTACACCTGTAACAAGTGCAAACACCAGTTCATCGTATGGGTGAGGGTTGGGCGTGTGGTCTATGTGTACCGTGTTCGGACACGGCGCAGGTCTGTTGCGCCGGCATGATATTGTGTCTGGCACCAAGTGAACACTGTTCACTTGGTGCCAGACTGTTCACTTGGTGTTCACTGAACAGTTACAGACCGTTGTTGTACTGCGCTCTTGGGATTTGGGAAGGTATGTGTAAAGGAGGGGAACTGTTCATGGGAAGTTTTCCTGTGAAGATCCTCCTTTCTGGTGTCTGATGCGTGAAATGCTTGTCAATTGTTGCTGCCATTGAAAATTCCGTTTTGGTGTTACATCATTTCATGTAAATCTGTATAGTCACGGTCTTCATCTTTGTCTCAGATTCATAATTTGACTGATGTGTTGATCCGTGTTCTGGGAAATGTAGCACTGAGCCTGTGCGGTCTGCGGCTTTCAGGCGGAATACGAGCAGAGCTACCAGACGGAGCGGCCGGTGCGCTGTCCGAATCCGCTGCCGTGCCGCGCCGGCTCTGGCTTCAGCCCCACCGCCGCTCCGGACGCCGGCCTGCGAGACCACCAAGCCAGAGACTACCAGGAGATGAGACTGCAGGAACAGGTGGGCAACTGCAGCTGGCTCACACTCATGCCATCGACGTGTGATGCACTCATTGTGTGTCCTGTCGCATGAGGTCATTACAGCTGCCCATGCGTCACTACTGGTTTAACTTTATGCTTTCGGACTGTCAATGACTTCTACCGAGTACCTCGTCCTGACTTCGTATAGAGAGAAGAGTATACGGCAACAGAGCGTATCGCGCTGTTGTGTTTCGTGTCCTGTGTCTGCTGCTGACGCCTCCCCCCCCCTGTCCCGTGCAGGTGCAGAAACTGGACGTCGGTAAGATCCCGCGCGGCCTTAGCGTCGTCCTCGAAGACGACCTGGTGGACTCGTGCAAGGCAGGCGATGACGTCATTGTCACGTAAGCCAACTGATACACTGGGCATATCTGATGTTTTCACCGGGAGTAATCTAAAAATGCATTACACAATTGTTTGCACACTGTCGCAAAATCCACTTTCCTATGATAATCAAGACTGACCAGATTTATTATTTCATCTAGGGCCTGACATGATCGGGAAATCGAAACGAATTCCTCTCATCACGTTTTTTTTCTTTTTCTTTTTCTTCCATTAACAATTTGCATTCTTTGCTATGTCAGCTAACAACAAAAGCGTCCTTTTTCATTCATTCATTTTTGTCATTTATTTTTCAATTCATGCATTAAATTGCATTATCATTCATTCATTCATATGTCAATTCATTTATTCGTTATAATTCATTCGTCCACTCAAAAATATTTGTATTCAGATATCACCATCTGGTTAGACACCCACCAACAAGTAAATTATTCAGATAAAACGTGTGGTTTTAAATAAGTCCCTCTGCCAACAATGGCGGTCCCTCTGGCCTGTGACCTGACCTCAGACCTGTGATCTGTGTTTGTGACACACAGGGGCACAGTGCGGCAGCGGTGGCGGTCCCTCTGACCTCTGACCTCTGACCTGTGACCTGTGTTTGTGACACACAGGGGCACGGTGCGGCAGCGGTGGCGGTCCCTCTGACCTCTGACCTCTGACCTCTGACCTCTGACCTCTGACCTCTGACCTCTGACCTCAGACCTCTGACCTCTGACCTGTGTTTGTAACACACAGCGGCACGGTGCGGCAGCGGTGGCGGTCCCTCTGACCTCTGACCTGTGACCTCTGACCTGTGTATGTGACACACAGCGGCACGGTGCGGCAGCGGTGGCGGTCCCTCTGACCTCTGACCTCTGACCTCTGACCTGTGTATGTGACACACAGGGGCACGGTGCGGCAGCGGTGGCGGTCGGTGGTGCGCGGCTCTCCTCCCGACATAGAGCTCACGCTGCACGCCAACCGAGTGTTCGTCAACAACGAGCAGCGCACCAGTCTACTGCTGACCGAACAGCGCCTGGCGCAGTTCGCCGCCTTCTGGCACAAGTACCGACACGACCCGCTGGCGGGACGCAACCGCATCCTGCAGAGGTTCTGTTCACAGGTCAGTCCAGAGAGAACCGTGTCTTGTTCGTCCTGTTCACAGGTCAGTCCAGAGGGAACCGTGTTATGTTCACATGTCAGTCACAGAGAGAACCGTTGTTCTTTTGTTCACAGGTCAGTCCACAGAGAACCGTGTTATGTTCACAGGTCAGTCCAGAGAGAACCGTGTTCTGTTCACAGGTCAGTCCAGAGGGAACCGTGTCCTGTTCACAGGTCAGTCCAGAGGGAACCGTGTCCTGTTCACAGGTCAGTACAGAGAGAACCGTGTTCTGTTCACAGGTCAGTACAGAGGGAACCGTATCCTGTTCACAGGTCAGTCCAGAGGGAATCGTGTCCTGTTCACAGGTCAGTCCAGAGAGAACCGTGTTATGTTCACAGGTCAGTACAGAAAGAACCGTGTCCTGTTCTGTTCACAGGTCAGTCCAGAGAGAACCGTGTCCTGTTCTGACTTCTGTTCACAGGTCAGTCCAGAGAGAACCGTGTTCTGTTCTGTTCACAGGTCAGTCCAGAGAGAATCGTGTCCTGTTCTGTTCACAGGTCAGTCCAGACAGAACGGCGTCCTGCAGTGGTTCTGTTCTTCACAGGTCAGCCGAAGCAATCCTCTGGTGCATAGTGTGCTGTTACCTGTCTCATGTGTTGCCGAAATGGTGGAACCACGCGTACAGTGTCCATTTAGTTACTGCCCAAAGTGTCCACTGTCCATACCCATGTGCTGGTCAGGTCGCTTGTTTAGCATGGCTGTTTGGCTGCGGATGGCATTGATGTGGCCAGCTGACTGGGTGTTAATGGTTGACCCTGGTGCTGTTCAGATATACGGCATGTACGTGGTGAAGCTGGCGGTGGCGCTAACGCTGGTGGGAGGCGTGAGGAGAGGGGACGGCATCACCTCCACCCGCGGCGAGCCGCACCTGCTGCTCATGGGAGACCCAGGTCAGTCAGGCTGGCTAGAGGCAGGTGAGAACTAGGTCAGTCGGGCTGGCCAGACTAGGCAGGACAGAACTAGGTCAGTCAGGCTGGTCGGAGGCAGGTCAGAACTAGGTCAGACCCAGGTCAGTCAGGCTGGTCAGAGGCAGGACAGAACTAAAGGTAGGTCAGCCAATCAGATCAGAGGCAGGTCAGGCGTCTGGCGCGGAGCATTGCTGGAAAGCGGAACTCGATGTGAAAGGAATGAATGCATTAGATTCGTGACCTATTCATCAACCACTTCTATTTTATTGTCTTCAACTATTAATCTCCGGAGTGCTTGTGCAAGGAGCATATATATATTTATGGATTGTTGTTTTTAACTGCCCTCTCCTTGATATATTGAAAATACTTTTTCAAAATGAATGCATGTTTTTGTAAAAATGTATTCATTTTGAAAAAGTATTTTCAATATATCAAGGAGAGGTCAGTTAAAAAAACAATCCATAAATATTCAACTATTCGATTGAATTCGTTTCGATATAGTGTATTTTAATTTTATTTTATTTTTTTCTTCTTTAATTTCCAGCCCTACATCTCAGAATTCCAGCCACTCCGCCTAGTTCCCCCCCCCCCTCCCTCAGCTGAACCTAACAGCTGACTCGGCTTCGTGTGACCTTGTTGTGTGTGTGTGCGTGTGTCTCCCAGGCACTGGTAAATCTCAGCTGCTGAAGTACGCGGCCCGGCTGTGTCCCCGCTCCGTGCTGACCACCGGTATCGGCTCCACGACTGCCGGTCTGACCTGCGCCGCTGTCAAGGTCAGTACCCCCCCCCCCTCCCCCGGCTTGTGCCCCGCTCTGTCCTGACCACCGTGTTATCGCGCTCCACGACTGCCGGTCTGACCTGCGCCGCTGTCAGCGTCAGTACCCCCCCCTCCCCGGGCTGTGTCCCCGCTCTGTCCTGACCACCGGTTATCGGCTCCACGACTGCCGGTCTGACCCTGCGCGTGTCAAGGTCAGTACCCCCCCCCCCCCATCCCCCTCCCCCGGCTGTGTCCCCGCCTGTCCTGACACCGGTATCGGGCTCCACTGGAACTGCCGTCTACCTGCGCCGCTGTTCAAGGTCAGTACCCCCCCCCCCCCCCCTCCCCGGCTGTGTCCCCGCTCTGTCCTGACCACCGGTATCGGGCTCCACGGACTTGCCGGTCTGACCTGCGCCGCTGTCCAAGGTCAGTACACCCCCCCCCCCCCTCCCCCTCCCCGGGCTTGTGTCCCCGCTTCTGTTCCTGGACCACCGGTAATCGCTCACGACTGCCGGTCTGACCTGCGCCGCTGTCAAGGTCAGTCCCCCCCCCCCCCAAAAAAAAAAAAAAAAAACCCCCCCCTTTTCCCCCCCCGGCTGTGCTCCCCGGCTCTGTCCTGACACCGGTATCGGCTCACGACTTGCCGGGTCTGACCTGCGCCGCTGTCCAAGGTCAGTACCCCCCCCCCCTCCCCCGGCTGTGTCCCCGCTCTGTCCTGACCACCGGGTATCGGCTCACACGACTGTCGGTCTGACCTGCCGCCGCTGTCGATGTCAGTACCCCCCTCCCCTCCCCGGCTGTGTTTCCGTGCTGGACCACCGGTATCGGCTCCACACTGCCGGTCTGGACCTGCGCCGCTGTCAAGGTCAGTACCCCCCCCCCTCCCCGGCTGTGTCCCGCTTCCGTGCTTGACCACCGGTATCGCGCTCCACGGACGCGGTCTGACCTGCAGCCGCTGTCAAGGATCAGAATCCCCCCCCCTCCCCCCTCCCCGGCTTGTGTCCCGCTCCGTGCTGACCACGGTATCGGCTCACGACTGCCGGTCTGACCTGCGCCGCTGTCAAGGTCAGTACCTCCACGCCACCTCTCCCCGGCTGTGTCCCCGCTCTGTCCTGACCACCGGTATCGGCTCCACGACTGGCCTGGTCTGGACCTGCGCCGCTGTCAAGGTCAGTACCCCACCCCCACTCTCCCCGGCTGTGTCCCCGCTCTGTCCTGACCCACCGGTTATCGCTCCACGACTGCCGGGTCTGACCTGCGCCGCTGTCAAGGTCAGTACCCCCCCCCCCTCCCCCCTCCCCCGGCGTGTCCCCGCTCCGTGCTGGACCACCGGTATTGCGGCTCACGACTGCCTTGTCTGACCTTGCGCCGCTGTCAAGTCAGTACCCACCCCCACCTCTCCCCGGCTGTGTTCCCGCTCTGTTTCCTGACCACCGGTATCGGCTCCACACTGGCCGTCTGACCTGCGCCGCTGTCAAGAGTCAGTACCCCACCCCCCACCTCTCCCCGGCTGTTGTCCCCGCCAGTGTTTGGATTTCTGGCCGTTTCTGGTCCGCGTATTTTTGCTCTCTTCAGTGAGTTACTCTTCCTTTTTCGGCCTCACCTTTTCGGGTTCAGCGAACGCTGCCGAAGTTAACACCTGTTGAGATTACCAAACTTTGTTCTACAAATGACTTATATTCTTGAACTCCAGAATAGTAATATTCTGGACTATGAATTATAATAGAGTATATTTAGCGTGGTATGTCTTATTACTTGAAATTATGTATTATATTTAATAATCTTAGGTAAATTCTAGAGTCCAGAATATAAACTCAGTTGTCCACAAAGTTGCACCTCCACGGGGAATGCGGCGGCAGCATGACCGGGGATTAACTTGACCCGAAGGGGCGAGGCCGAAACGAGGGGTTAACTCATTGAACGAGAGGCAAAGTACCGGGACCAGAAAGCGGCCAGAAATCCAACGCTGGTCCCCGCCTTGTCCTGACCCACCGGTATCGGCTCCACGACTGCCGGGTCTACCTGCGCCGCTGTCAAGGACAGTTACCCCCCCACCCCCACCCCCCCCCGGCTGTGTCCCCGCTCATGTCCTGACACCGGTAATCGGCTCCACGACTGCCGGTCTAGACCTGCGCCGCTGTCAAGGTCAGTACCCCCCCTCCCCTCCCCCGGGCTGTGTCCCGCTCTGTCCTGCACCACCCGGTATCGGCTCACGACTGCCGGTCTGACCTGCGCCGCTGTCAAGGTCAGTACCCCCCCTCCCCCGGCTGTGTCCCCGCTCTGTCCGACCACCGGTATCGGCTCCACGACTGCCGGTCTGACCTGCGCCGCTGTCAAGGTCAGTACCCCCCCCCCCCCCACCCCCACCCCCACCCCCACCTCACCCGGCTGTGTCCCTCGTACCTTATTTACCTGGGTGTTGGTATGGTGGGTTGTGTGCCCGGTTTTATGAATGTTTGTGCGTGTTTACAGGAAGGTCCCGAGTGGCAGCTGGAGGCCGGGGCCCTGGTGTTGGCTGACGGTGGTGTCTGCTGTATCGACGAGTTCAACTCGGTCAGGGAGGCTGACAAGACCAGCATCCACGAGGCCATGGAGCAGCAGACCATCAGCGTAGCCAAGGTCAGTAGCTGTCACGGTCTGGTCAGCTCACGAACAGACACAGGCCACAGCTGGCCTCTCAGGCCGGGAGTTCAGGGTGGTCTGGAACCATACAACGTTAGGTCCTGTCTGTGGTTGTTGCGAGAAAGGATGAAAGGTCTGAAGAGTGAACAACGTCCATCTCCTGGAATATTCCGAGGATTTGTGCTGTGATTTAATTTTAGTCTTAAATTGTATGTATTCATACTGCATAACTATTTGGAACATGATTAAGTGTTGGAATGCAATGATAATTAATTGTAAGAAATACAAACTTCTGTTGTTATTTTCAACTCACTTATTTTACAAAACGGATGACTTGCTTGTATTGTTATAGTTATACATACATGTAACAAAATATATTTTGTGCATTTCGAGTTACCTTCGTGTTTTGTATGTTAATTTTTAACATTTGGAATAATTAATGGTGTTTTGTGTTTTTCGCTGGGAAGATAACACTATGGCGTCTAACCCATTTGATGCCGGGTACTGTTGTTTGCTTGTATAATTTATCTGCGTTGTTCTGTGTTGTATGTATGATGTGCTCGATGTATGATGGTTGCTGCATCAGCTGGTCACCGAAAGGCTACAACATTCGGCCCTCAGTGTTGTAATGTAACGCTGGAATCGCTACAGTAGTTATTCAAATTAACGGCGGCATTATTTTTGTTGTGCCCTTTAATGATGAAATTAATGTCGGGATTTGGCGTCCATTGTATTGGTGAGCGAAAGACCTCTGTAAATGTTACTTATTCACCTCCACAGTGCGGGCGACAGTAAGCGTTTCAGCTAGGACGCCCTCAAGCTCAGATCATCGTCACACCCGTATGTCAGCCGAAACGATGACGTGTCTGCTGCGACTGACTGGCCTTTGAGTTGTGCTGACGGTCACCCCCCCCCCCCCCGTCTTCCCAGTGGGGTTGCCTGTATTTCTTTTTAGCTGTGCGTCCTATTGAACGTCGTCTGCTGTCGTTTTCAGGCCGGTATGGTATGTAAGCTGAACACGCGCTGTTCGATCCTGGCGGCGGCCAACCCGCGCGTCGCTGTGGACTGGGAGACCGATGATGACGTGCTCTCTAAGCTGGGACTCGGCTCACCGCTGCTATCTCGGTTCGACCTGATTCTGGTGCTGAAGGACGGCAGAAGCCACGGCTGGGACAGGTAGGTCCCGTCCCGCGGACCTGATTCTGGTGCTGAAGCCACGGCTGGGACAGTAGGGTCCCAATTCCCGCGGAACCTGATTCTGGTGCTGAAAGCCACGGCTGCGTGACAGGAGGTCCCGCCGCGCGCTCGATTTCTCCGGTGCTGAAGCCACGGCTGGGACAAGGTAGGTCAACAGAATACACAACACAGACCGGACCATATAATCTGGTGCTGAAGCCACGGCTGGGACAGTAGGTCCCGTTCCCGCGGGACCTGATTTCTGGTGCTGAAGCCAGGCATGGGGGAACAGGTAGGTTCCCGTCCCGCGGACCTTGATTCTTGGTGCTGAAGCCGAACGGCTGAACAGGTAGGTCCCGTCCCGGACCTGATTCTGGTGGCTGAAGCCACGGTGGGACAGGTAGGTCCCGTTCCCGCGGCACCTGATTCTGCGTGCTGGAGCCACGGCTGGGGACAGGTAGGCCGTCCCGCGGACTGATTCTGGTGCTGAAAGCCACGGCTGGGACAGGTAGGTCCCGTCCCGCGGACCTGATTCTGGTGCTGAAGCCACGGCTGGGACAGGTAGGTCCTGTCCCGCGGACCTGATTCTGGTGCTAAAGGACGGCTGGGACAGGTAGGTCCCGTCCCGCGGACCTGCGCTTTACGTCCTTATATGTAGATCACGAGCAATCAGTGGCATTGAGATGCTCCCTCGCCACCAATCCGCCCGGCTTGCAAATCGCTATTGAAGCTGCAATACATGGATAAAATAAATGCACCAATGGGCATCTATGCATTTTGTGTCGAGTCGCAGATGACTCCACTCTAAAGCCCCAAACACTTGACATGATCTGACCTTTGTCGATCAGTATATCGATTGGAGTCTGTCGATCAATGTATCGATTGGATGTAGCATTCCATGTATGCATTTCGTCATGTATATCAGTATGCCTGAGCTTGTTGCGTCAGGCTTACGCGGCTGTTGACCGTTTCGGTTGCGGGATGCGACTTACAGGCTGGTGTCGGGGTACATCCTGTTACAGGCTGGTGTCGGGGTACATCCTGGTTACAGTCTGGTGTCGGGGGTTACTCCTGTTACAGCTGGTATCGGGGTACATTCCTGTTACAGGCCTGGTTGTCAGGGTACACCTGTTACAGGCTGGTGTCGGGGTACATCCTGTAACAGGCTGGTGTCAGGGGTACATCCTGTTACAGGCTGTTCGGGGTACATCCGTTAACAGGCTGGTTATCGGGGTTTACATCCTGTTACAGGCTGGTATCGGGGTACATCCTGTTACAGGCTGGGGTGTTCGGGGTACATCCTGTTACAGACTGGTGTCTGGGTACATTCCTGTTACAGGCTGGTGTCGGGGTACATCCTGTTACAGGCTGGTGTCGGGTTACATCCTGTTATAGGCTGGTGTCGGGCGGGGATAACGATCCTGCTTACAGGCTTGTGTCAGGGCAACATCCTGGTTAAGGCTGTGTCAGGTACATCCATGTTACAGGCTGGTTGTCGGGGTACATCTGTACGGCTGGTTATCGGGTACATCTGTACAGAGCTAGCGTGTTCGGTACTCCTTGTTAAACAGGCTGGTCATCGGGGTACATCCTGATTACAGGCTGAGTGTCGGGGTACATCCTGTTACAGGCTGCGTATCGGGGTAATCCTGTTATAGGCCGGTGTCAGGTTACATTCCTGTTTTACAGGCTTGGTGTCGGGGTACATCCTGTTTACAGGTTGGTGGTCCGGGTACATCCGTGTTACAGGCTGGTATCGGGTACATTACCTGTTGACAGGCTGGTAGTCGGGGTTACATCTGTTAACAGGCTGGTGTCAGCGGCAATCCTGTACAGGCTGGTGTCAAGGTAATCTTGTAACACGGCTGGTGTCGGCGGTACATCCTGTTACAGGGCTGGTATCGGGGGTACATCCTGTTTTACAGGCTGGTGTCGGGGTACATCCTGAGTTCAGCGCTGTATCGGGGCTACCACCTGTTACAGGCTGGTGTCGGAGGTACATCCTGCATACAGGCTTGGTGTCATGGGTCATCTGTTACAGGCTCGTGCAGGGTACATCTGTTTCACAGGTGGTGTTCGGGGTTACATCCTGTTACAGGCTGTTATCGGGGTACATCCTGTATATAGGCTGGTGTCAGGGTCACATCCTGTTCACAGGCTTTGGTGTGGGGTACATGCCTGTTACAGGCTAGTGTCGGGGTACATCCTGTTACAGGCAGGTATCGGGGTACATCCTGGTTCACAGGCTTGGTGGTCAGGGTACATCCTGTTACAGGGCTGGTGTCGGGGGTACATCCTGTACAGGCTGGTGTCGGGGTACATCCTGTTACAGGCTTGTATCGGGTACATCCTGTTATATGGCTGGTGTCAGGGTACATCCGTTACAGGGCTGGTGTCGGGGTACATCCTGTCACCAGGCTCGTGTCGGGGTACATCTGTGCAGGCTTTGGTGGGGGGTACATCCTGTTACAGGTCGGTGTCGGGGTACATCTTACAGGCTTGGTGTTCAGGGTACATTGCCTGTTACAGGCTTGGTATCAGGGTACATCCTGTTAACAGGCTGGATGTCGGGTACATCCTGTTACAGGCTGGTATCGGGGTACATCCTGTTATAGGCTGGTGTCGGGTACATCCTGTTACAGGCTGGTATCGGGTACATTTCCTGTACAGGCTGGTGTCGGGGTACATCCTGTTACAAGGCTGGTGTCAGGTCATCCTGTTACAGGCTGTGTCAGAGGTACATCCTGTTTACAGGCTGGTTGTCGGGGTACATCTGTTACAGGCTGGTATCGGGGTACATCTGTTATAAGGCTGGTTGTCAGGGTACATGCCTTTAACAGGCCTGGTGGTCGGGGTACATCCTGTACAGGCTGGTGTCGGGGTACATCCTGTTACAGCCGCTGGTATCAGGGGTACTCCTGTTACAGGCTGGTGTCGGGGTACATTCCTGTTTACAGGCTGGTATCGGGGTACATCCTTGATTACTGGCTGGTGTCGGGGTACTCGCTGTTACAGCTGTGTCGGGTACATCCTGTTAACAGGGGCTGGTGTCAGGGTACATCCTGTTAACAGGCTTGGTGTCAGGGTACATCCGTATACAAGGTGGTGTCGGAGGACATCCTGTTACAGGCTGGTGTCAGGGTTACATCTGTTCAGCTGGTGTCAGGGACATCCTGTTACAGGCTGGTTGTCAGGGTATACAATCCTGTTACAGGCTGTTGTCAGGGTAACATCTGTTACAGCTGGTGTCGGGGTACATCCTGTTACAGGCTGGTGTCGGGGTACATCCTGTTACAGACTGGTGTCGGGGTACATCCTGTCCGGTCTGGACCCTCTGAGCGGTGGTCACTTCGAGCCTGGTGAGCAGACCGAGGCGGCTGACTGGACCCTGGAGACGCTGCAGGCGTACCTGGCGCACGTGCGGGCACTACAGCCGCATCCAGACCAACAGGCCGTCACCGTCCTGCAGACATACTACCAGGTAACAGAGGATGAGGTGTCAGCTGCCAGATATCAGCACCACAGTGATGTCATGATGACAAAACGAAACTCAAGATATCGAAAATGTGTGTCAGGTCCATATATTATATTTGTAGCGGTGGGGGATTCAGAATATTCAGGTCCTTTTTCGCTAGTCATCGTCAGTTGCATTTTTAGTTCTTAATTTTCAACCCGGGAACGCTAATCTCAGTGCTCTGATCATAAGACTAAGTGTCCTCTGTGGTATTTTACCGGCCAGCATTCCGTTGGACGGTATTGTCGCATTGCCATCTGACCAATGTAAATTACTGCACCGCTTCCCACCTATCCAGCTGCTCTAAGCATATGTTTTGTTTCACCACCAGAGATACTGAAAAAAGATATGGTTATGTAAAAGTGGTGGGTCCTTTCAAATGGTTCTGGTTGGTCAGACTGGTTCAAATAACCGATTGCTGGTTTTATTTTCCATGTGTGTTCACTGTTGACGTTTTCTGCATCAGTTCTCAATGTCACACTCTACTGTGTCGCATCAGTGTGACCAAATTCTATTGGCTGTCAGGCTGCATGACATCATCCCGGACTATAATACAGATGTATGTAACTGTTCTTCACCCTGCGTTCGTTTGCAGCGGCTGCGTGGTCGTCAGACGGCCGGCCGGTCGCGCACCACAGTCCGCCTGCTGGAGTCTCTCCTGCGGCTGACATACAGATGTATGTAACTGTTCTTCACCCTGCGTCCGTTTGCAGCGGCTGCGTGGTCGTCAGACGGCCGGCCGGTCGCGCACCACAGTCCGCCTGCTGGAGTCGCTGCTGCGGCTGACACAGGCGCACGCGCGGCTGCGCTGCTCGCAGGACGGCGCCCAGCTCTGTGACGCCGTGGTGGCCGTCACGCTGATGGAGGCGTCGCTGGGTGGTCTGGGTGGCGGTCTGCTGGGTACTGACGGAGTCGGCTCTATTCTACACACCGGCTTCCCCGACAGCCCGGCCGACGAGTACAGGGCACAGTGTCAGTACTAAATACAGAGGTTACCGCATACAGGGCACAGTGACAGTACCACAAACAGAGCACAGCGGTGTTACCGCATACAGAGCACAGACACAGTGACGGTACCACATACAGAGTACACTTTCACTTTCATTGCATCGGTTCAAAGTGCCAGTGTTAGACACTGCACAGTGGATGTTACACAGAGTACATCTTTGTCAGTTAATTGGCACAAAACGGCCTAACTGGTCGTCTCGCCCTGGAAACCCCCATATTAAACAGTCAGTGTCACTCCACTATCACACAGTGTCAGTCTGTCACACACCATAAAGTGTCAGTCAGTGTCGCACCGCTCAGTGTTAATGTCAAACACAGGATTTTCACAACGAAAGTCGTAGCATTTATGCACAAGACAATAACGTCTGCATGGTGCTGGTTTTTTTTCATGGTGCTGTTATTGACAGCTTTCTAAAAGCCTGAAACTGTGAAGGTCAGAGTGTTTATATTAAGAAAATAGTTTGTGTTGACAGCAGTTGCCGATGTTGTCACCGTCGATTGTGTCACTGTTCCTGTGTGTGTGCTGTGTCTGACGTGCCGCGTTACACAGCTCCGAGTCCCTCTCTGACGTGTCCTGCCCCTGCAGGTGAGCTGATTCTGGGTCAGCTCGGCCTGGACGATCTGTTGGCGGCCGAGCTGGCGGTGTTGGACCAGCGCCAGTGGCTGGACACGGCTGGTGATGGTCCGTCCGAGACGACCGCTGGCGCCTGCTCAGCTACCGCGGTGGACGACCCTGCCGGCAAGACGGCAGGGCCTGCAACTGCAGAGGACGCAGATCAGTCCGCTAACCACCGGTCCGCTAACCACCGGTCCGCCGACCACCGGTCCGTCCAGCGGTCAGGGAGTCTGAGGCAGCCCTCGACAGACATCCCTGGGCTCCGTAAGCCGGCCAGGGACGAAACGAACCGCCGGCTAGGTGTTCGGGAGAGTGTCGAGACAAGGTGCTCCCAATGGAGAGTCTTTGGCCGGCTCGCCAGACCGTCGATTGGGTAGTGAGGAAGTCGTCAGCACCACCGGCTCGGCTCCTCTGGTGTTAGCTCACGGCACGGACGCCAGTGCCGGCCATAAGAGCCGGTTCGCCGGCCTGAGAGCGCGCGTCGCCGCCGCCTCCGGCTCTACTGCCGCCGCCGCCACCACTGCCGCCATCTCCGCCGCCACTGCCGCCCCCGCCCCCGCCCCCGCCACCTCCACCTCCACCTCCACCTCCACCTCCAACCACCCTCAGCCTGCGGCCACTGAGCCGGCCGACTCCTCTGACGAGGATCCGGACGGCCGGGGCGGCAGCGGACCAGGGTCAGACGTACCTCAGAGTCTCCTCCGGAGCGGCCGCCTGCCCTCCAGCTGGACCGGTTCCGGTTCGTCCAGATCGACGACAGCCGCCGGGTCGCGCACTCGCTGGCCGGCGACCCCATCCCCGCTGTTGGACCCGGCACCCCAGCCCCGCCGCTGGCCGGGACCCCATCCCCGCCGCTGGTCGGGACCCTAATCCCGCCGCTGGGCGGGAACCTAAGCCCCGCCGCTAGGAGTCCCAGCCTTCAGCTCGGCTCTGGACATGGAACGACATGGATGATGATTTTGAGAGCCTGCTGTCGGGTGGGACGACTCGTGGCAGCGGCGGCGGTGGGGGCAGACGTGGCGTCAGGAAGCAGAGGCGCGCGCCCCGGCCGGCCGGCACAGTCGCGGGGGAAGTGTGATCGGGCGTCTTCAAACCGAGCGACAGACGCTGGAGCCGGTGGTGGCAGGCGGGCTACAGTAGCCACACGGNCACACACACACACACACACACACACACACACACACACACAACACACACACACCACACACAACAACACAAACCATAACACACACACCAACAAACACGAAACATTTACACAGTTTACTACTACATGTCATGAACGCATCCTACCAGCATGCGTGTTCCGCGTGTGCGATGACACAAATTCACATCTTCACATATGAATTACCATGGAATGCTGGCAACACCAGGAAGAGTCGATATATCACAAAAACAGACCGATTTGTGATTACACGCTCCCTATAATCCAACCGACTGGTTTAACGGAGTAAACTAGCACCACACGCAAAAAAACAGTCAACTGCACCACTTGCGGACTCCCAGCCTCAAACACGTCACACAAATGTACACCACACTCTCAGAACAATCCAGCTCGCGCTCGGCGACATGACAAACAAGCTCCTCCATTCCTGCAGCCTAAATACGCAAATATCTTCTCATACAGGATATATTAATGCAAATAATAAAGGTTCATATAGTCTCCCAAGCACGTTCAATCAATAAGCAATGGCAGTCAATATGTGTCATCAGTCGGTTTAAAGAGGCTCGTGCAGTGGCGGATCAGGATTCTCATCGGCCAGCGGGCTTCAGGCCGAGGGGGCATATTTTCTCGGTGAGGGGGCGGCATGGTCCAGAGGGGCGCCCAAGGGGGGCGAATTAGCCGGCTGTTTTAAACCCGAGGCCACTAATTTCAATCTCCTTGGGGGGGGTGTGCCGGCGGGGGGGGGGTGCGGTCGCGGAAATATTTCGAAACGGGGCGGCGGTTTTTGCTTCGGGGCGGCATTGTTTCTTCCGAGGCGGTATATTGTGCGCTCTGATAACTATTTTGCCGTTAGAAGGCCGGGATGAGCAGCGATGGATTTGCATAAAAGGGTGTCGCCTTCGGCGCCTGCAAATTCATACGGCACCGAAGCCGCCCTGGGGCGGTCGGGCGCCCCGGGGGCGGACTTTTTCTAGATCGGCAGGGGGCTTCAGCCCCTACGGCCGCCCCCTGGATCCGCCACTGTGCTCGTGCGAGGAACATAGGTAATGAGTAGGTATACAAATGCAAATGACCCTTCCTCGTCATAAATAAGAGTTCAAGGATAAATCATATATTGTATTAGGGTGATTTATCGGTCACTGGCCAATGCCAAACCAATTACAGCAATACAACAACACTTGGGTAAAATCACTGCTTCCTAACCAAGCTGCTATCAACAATTTAGTAGATTCTACCCAAGTGTTTTGAGAAAGTGTTGTGTATTGCTTAGTAATCGGTTTGACAATGGCTCGTGGCCGAAAATTCATCCGAACATAATAATACATTTTGCATCCAACTTTTTATTTACGACGAGGAGAGGTCATTTTCATTTGTGTACCTAATCACATATACCTAATATTCTTTCGTACGTAGTGCAAGGCGACGTTATGAGGACACTCACTAGACAGCATGTTACCCAGTACGAAAATGCACAACAAGCCTGTTTAAGACCTGTTTAAGCATTTAGATAGCTGCAGTCCATATATAGTAACAGGCCTTAAATAGCAACAGGCCAGCAACAGGCCAGCAACAGGCCAGCAACAGGCCAGGTCACACGAATATCCGTTACTGGCCACTTCTCCTACTCAAGACAAGACAAGTCGTGCAAGCAAGTTGAACGTCGAATCTCTCAGCATGCGAATGAACAGTGAACCATAATGAGCACTGGCATTAACAGCAGTGACAATCAACTGCACAATTATACTACGAGATTAGGAGCAACATTTGTCTAGCAAATTGAACAGCATATAGACGGAAGATAATTAAAGCTCTCACTATCAAATGCACTATACAAACAAGGGAATCCTTAGCCTTCATGAGGTTGCAATAAATGAATGAGGGACGTCTCTGACGCGAACGTAGCCAGCCTTGTCTTGTTTTCCATTCGACTCGATACCGGATCAATACAAAAGATGGATTGGTTAAATTATGGAATTGTAGCTTATCTTATACAATTTATTGAAATCACTTCTTCTAATACAAAGAGTATTCTTCATGGCTCCGAGTGGAAAACAATGATATATTTCTAGTAGAGTTTGTTTTTCCGTTGGGTCTGCAGTGCAGGAATATTTTTATCTTCGCACTCCTCTGAGATGCAAGATAAAAGATGTTTAATTTGGTCGTTTCAACAAAAAAGTGAAATAATGTGTTATATTTGCATCCCTCTGTGATGATAGTAGTCGCGTTTTCGACGAAAAATCAAGTACAGAACTGAACTGAATTGAATCAAACTCTATCTAGAAAGAATTTATTATTCATGTTTCCTCGTGGAAGAATAGGAATTTTTCGCGCGTGTTCCTGACAAACTCGCTCCTCCGTCGCTCGGTTTTTCAGTCACCCGCTTGGAAAATATATCCTTATCTTCCACTCGGAGCCATGGAGAATACTATATATATTTTCCAAGCGGGTGACTGAAAAACCGAGCGACGAAGGAGCGAGGTTTTGTCAGGAACACGTGCAGAAAATATTTCCTATCTTCCACGAGGGAAACATGAAGAATGCTATATATTCTAGGAAGAGTTTGATTCAGTTCAGTTCAGTTCTGTACTTCATTTTTCGTCGAAACTCGCGTGACCTTATCTCAGAGGGATGCAAATATAACACGTTATTTCACTTTTTCGTTGAACGAGCATTAAACATCTTTGCATCTCAGAGGAGTGGCGAAGATAAAAATATTCCTGCACTGCAGACCCAATGGAAAATCAAACTCTACCAGAAAGATAACAGTTTCTTCAAATGCCTCCCATAAGGAGACAGCAAGCGGATCCAGAAGGAGACACAAGTGGATCCAGAAGCGGCGACAGAGGCAAAAGCCTCTCCCCATTACAATACTGGGGAGGGCTGCAATATAAACTAGCCCCCAGGCCCCAAGTCAAGTAAAACTACCAACGAATAACTGTTCTTCAGGGCAAGGCTTGCACGCTAAAAATACAATTTTGATTTAATCCTAGCTATGTATGGCACTGGCGTACCACCCTTCAGCAATGTTATGATTTAAAGCGCCCTCTGTTGCGGGGCTTATTGCACCAGCTTCCCCCCTCTCCTTTTAAAGATGTATACATTTGTCGCATACTAAGACTACCTTTGCGTAACGAAATTTGTCCCCTAAACTCGTAACCTAGATACGACACTGGAAAACACTGAAGCTTTGGGCAAATCGCTGAGTAGCTTTGGAAGATTAATCGCATGCTTTTCAGCTTAAAAGCAGTCGTAAAAGTACTGGTATGTAATAAGTCCAAACATATCGCCAAGAAGAAGAAAAATATTACCATATCTTGACAAGAAACAAAAAATAATCCCAAACATACACACAAAATACGTACAACTTCGTTTTCCACCACACTCACCCAGAAAATATAATTTTAGAGCACAGCCATCATGGGTGTAACTTTGTATGTGGTTGGTGTGGAAAGCTCCACACCAACTTGAAATCTGGTGTGGAAAATCCACACCAAATTATTATATGAAAGATGCAATTATGTTCAATAAAGGGCTTTTTGGAGGTAGTATGTATATTCATGCTGTCCGCTTCTATATATTAACGCGTTTTTGCACCATTTAAAAGACGAATAAGGGAAGCTGTGGAAATCAAAAGCAAAACAATATTTCGCATCAATGACAATGCACACCAACTTTGAAAACGTTTATAAGCCCATGACAGCCATTATAACTAATTAGAGCTATCTCCAAATACCATGCCGACAAACGGCTGGTAGGCCGTGCTCGCGGACTCACAAGACGTGCCGACCTTCAGCCTGCAATCCACTCTGGCCGAGCCGACTGCTCCGTTTAAACAGCACGTGCCACGGCTCCGACAGCAGATGTCCAAAACCTAATCAAATATTGCCCGGGAAGCGTCGGCCACCACTTCGAGCGGCTCTCCAGTCATTCCGAGGTGGGGTGTCAGGCTCAACTGGCTACTGACAAGATCCTTCAGTGAGACCAGTAGACCGAAGACCAAAGGTTCAGAGACCCAAAGGTCAGAGCCCAGATGTCAGAGACCAGAAGGTCAGAGACCAGTAGGTCAGAAGACCAGAGTCCGTAGCACCCAGAGGTCAGAGCCATAGAGGTCAGAGACGCAGAGGTCAGAGACCAAGGTCAAGAGACCAGAGGTCAGGCCCGATGGTCAGAGACCAGAGGACAGAGGTAGACGACCAGAGACAGAGGTCAGAAGAGACCAGAGGTCAGAGACCAGAGGTCAGAGACGCAGTAGTCAGAGACCAGCAGGTCAGAGACCAGAGGACAAGAGGTCAGAGCACAGAGACCAAGGGGTCAGAGACAGAGGTCAGAGACCAGAGGTTCAGAGCCAGAGGGTCAGAGACCAGAGGACAGAGGTCAGGACCCAGAGACCAGAGGTCAGGAGACCGCAGCAGAGGACAGAGGTCGGAGGTCAGGAGGAGCAGAGGTCAGAGACCAGAGGACAGAGGTCAGAGACCAGAGACCGAGGTCAGGAGAACCAAGGAAGAGTCGGGAGGTAGAAAGGACAAGAGGTCAGAGCACCAGAGGACGAAGACCTAGAGGTCAGAGACAAGAGGTCAGAAGACCAGTCGGACCGAGGTAGAGAGCACCAGAGGTTCAGAGACCAGTAGGTCGAGACCAGAGGTCAGAGACCAGAGGTCAGAGAACCAGAGGTCAGAAGGACCCAGAGGTCATGAGACCAGAGGAAGAGACCAGAGGTCAGACCAGAGGTCAGAGACCAGAGGTCAGAGACCAGAAGGACAGAAGGTCAGAGACCAGCGACCACCCGAGGTCGAGACCAGAGGACAGAGGTCGGAAGGTCGAGGACAAGAGGTCAGAGACAGAGGACAGAGGTCAGAGACAGAGACCAGAGGTCAGAGACCAGAGGTCAGAGACCAGAGGTCAGAGACCAGAGGTCAGAGACCAGAGGACAGAGGTCGGAGGTCAGAGGACAGAGGTCAGAGACCAGAGGACAGAGACCAGAGGTCAGAGACAAGAGGTCAGAGACCAGAGGTCAGAGACCAGAGGTCAGAGACCAGAGGTCAGAGACCAGAGGTCAGAGACCAGAGTCAAGACCAGAAGGTCAAGACCACCAAGAGGTCAGAGACAGAGGTCAGAGACCAGAGGTCAGTAGAACCAGAAGGGTCCAGAGACAGAGGTCAGAGACGCAGCAGAGTCAGAGACCAGAGGTCCAGAGAACAGAGGTCAGTGGAAGCTTCTAAGAGTTATTCGAAGATCCCTTTCATTATTGGCCCAGGTCAATATTGATGTACCAGAGGTCATCACAATCTGTTTTCGAAGTAGAAGACTGCTCTAGAACTGTCCAAATATATCGGAAAAAATGAAGACTAGTAGCAAACGAAAGAAATCAAAGCTCATGGAAATTCAAATATCTTTATAATTCTGATATTTAAGTTCAGGTCCTCAGAGGTCACCATATGTCAGGCATGCTTGCAAAGTGGTGAATCAACGGGCTTGGCTTGTCCCCGTCTTGTGGTCAGCCCGTCCGGTCATGATAACAATCAGGGTTATCTGCCCTTGCGTGCTTCGACTGAGATGCAAGTCTGGTCACAGGCTGAGTCTTTTATAGATCTCAGAACATACCCAGATTATGTGCTAGGTTTGTAATGCCAGGTTTTTTCATAGAGCGTAGCTAAACATAGTCAGAAAAATGTAACTTATAATTTAGAATTCAGAACATACCTGGTCTGGAATTCAGAACATTCCTGGTTCTTGTACCGAACTTGCATCGCAGCTGGGGTGGCGAGCCCCGGCCGTTAAACAAGCCGAGCGAACCCGACGTGTGAACGCCAAGACGGGAGTAATTCGAATCCATTGACTCACTCTCACTGCTTTACAGGTCTGATGTCAGGAGGACATTTACAAAGGTAATTAATAACTTTGCATTGGTAAGACATATAGCAGTAACTTTAACACAATCATGTTTTTCTCGTAAAGGCGTAAAGGCGCTTTGAAGCAACATATTAATGATGAAATGGTTAGGTCAACTTCAAAATTTGACCTCAGTTCAAGGTCATTTGTTGACCCAAGTAGGTCATGATGCATATGGGGCGACGTGACTCGAAGAGACAAACACAATGGTGTCACTTGCTTTCGTCGGTATATCTTTTATGGCTTATCAAGAGTTATGTGGCAACAAAAAGTGCGGGTGACCTGAGATGACCTCAGCCCGACCTAAGAGAGTCACTGAGTAATATGTGTACCTGGGTCATCAACAACTAAGTTAACCCGCGCCCGCTGGGTTATCCAGCCGAAACGCGCCTTCCGCTGGGGAGGAGGGGGGATGCCCTCGTTATCTTCTTAAAACCAATAACCGTAGCGAGAGGCGCAATACGGCCAATCGAAAACGGGGTCTCGTTGATACCCACCTAAAGTTTGCGTGAAATTTTCGAAATAAGGTCAGATGTCAGGTGAAGGTCAGGTAAAAGGTCAAAATGAAGATATTTTAGTTTTTTGGACATATTTTCTATCCAAAGCCTTAGATTGTAACTATTTTAGCACAACGTGCTCTCAAAGGTAAAATGAAACTCCTGCATTAAGCAAAAGTGCAATTTTAAGCAAAGTTCAATGTCAATATCGGGTCACAAAAAGTCACTGTGGCAATAGTCTACGAAAACAGAGACTATCAATGGGTGCCCAAACCCCAAAAGCCCAAGCCCAGCCGAAAACCATGAACATCAAGCCAAGAAACCCAACAAGGGGACCAACAAATTAATAATATTGATACCCATAACCCATTGGGGCCCATTCAGATAAGGCAGATATTATTTTCACAAAAATTTGTCGGCGATTACCCTAACATGGGAGCGTTTCATAATATTAACGAAAAAAAATATTAGCACCTGGGTGGCCCTGCTGATTTGAACTTTATCGGAACACTTTGCGGTTCAAACAATTATCAATTATTGGATCAGAACCTAGGATGAGAACGGACTGCGTTTAAAAAATCTTATTGCCAATATTACCTACCCACGATTTATGTTGTCATTATATATTGGGCACAAGTCCTATTGTTGTACGTGGTCCATATCTTTATATAAAAGAACATATTTACTTGGTTAAACATCTTGGTTGTCAAGTAAAAACATTAACTCTTAGTCGACATTATTCCAAAATGTGGGTCCATACCCATGCCCACCCCAGTACCCATGAAAAGTCAAAAAAATGCATAACCCAACCCAGAAACATTTCGAAGAATTAGAGTGGGCACCCATGGGGTGCACCCAGCCCATGATTAGTTTCCCTGCTACGAAAGTAATGCATTATATGTTTTTATGGGGTTTGTTTTACACGTGTTATCGAAAGTAGAAGAATTTTGACAATCTGACACCATACAAGATCAAAGTCAGGTCATATGAGGTCAAATTGTGATTACAAAAAAAGTCAAGTTTTGTCTCAGAAAAACAGTTGTGTTGTTTATTTGTTCTAGTCAAAAAAGGTAAAAAAAGTTATTTGAAAAAAAAGTTTTGAGTTACTTACACTTGCGAAGTCATAAGTCAGTCAAATATTCAGATATTGCTTTGAAATAATTTGTTTAAGGTTTTGTTTATGCTTAGTTCTCTTACGTGAATTCCGATTTTTGAAATATTTGCGAAATTTTGTGTTTTGTGATAAACTTTCTGATTTTTATGTATTCTTTTTAGTGGTCAAAAACTCAAAATTTTACAAATCCGATAATGCAATTTTGAAGACAATGCAATTTCCCACCATTTGATGCTTTTATTTTTTGATTTGCTTCACAACTCCATTTTCTACGATTTTTCAAACATTTATCGTTTTTCCACCAAAAATGGCATGACATGACGTCATCAAAAGGTCATTTTTTCCACAGTTATTAATCAATTTCATCGAAATTTTTGAAGAAGACGTCAAATTGATGTAGGATAAGGTACTGCAAGTTTAACGTTGGTATCTACCATGTTCTTTAGTTATTGGGAAAGTCCGGGAGGGGGCAGATTATGCCCCCAGCGGGGCGCGGGTTAATTAACTAAAGTAGCATGATTCTGAAACAATTGATCGGATCCAATCCATTTTCTCTGAAAAGGAAGCATTTGTATATTTTTCATGAAACGTAACTTTGATGACCTCTTGTGAACTCAATATTAACCTGAGGAAAATAACAATCAGAAACTTGGAATGACCTGGTCACCTTCTAAAGAGCTTTCGAACGCTGTTTTCCGCGTCTTGCTAGCTTTTAAGTTTTCGAGTTAGAGGGGGTGATCCCAATGGGAATAACACGCTGCCCTTGTAGAGTTGTAGCACACATTACTTTCACGACGTCGTGACAACGTTTTCACTTCATAATTACGTCGTATGAACGTTGTCATGACGTTGTCAACGTTCCCATAACTTTGTGACAACGTTATGGGCTACTAGGGTGGTCACGCCGGCTACCAACACGTGTGTGCCGTTGACGTCACGACCAATCAGGGCTTGATATCCAGTTTTCGGCCGGAATGGCCTACCTTGTTATAGAGCCTTGGGTTTTATGTTCTCAAAGTGTCAAAGGGAATGTTTCACTTCTCTGAAAGTTGTCCAATGTTACGGCGCTTTGTAAGGTGCAAAATAATGAAGTAATTGCTACCGTGGATTATTCAATAACCGGGATTGTCTGGAGTCGATATCTGGGTGGGTTGTTTGTCGTCGGACAAACGAAGGGGACTAGTGTCTTCATAGGTGTGGGATGAGGTATGGAGAGAATTAACTACGGAGGTAGTATTTTGGGCGGGTTGTTGCTGGTTGATGACGTCATATTGGATTGATTTGGGAAATAAGAGAAAACCTTCACGCTGCAATATGTATGGACTAGTGTATGCTAATATAGCCAAATGTAAAACAAGTCTACTTTCATCAACATATTGATAAAGAGAGATGACGACCATCGGCTTTAAGAGGCGATACTAATACACCAGGGCCTTATTTTGTGCAGATGTCAACAACCAAAACTCAAATTCTACTTTCGATTGGACCTCTGTGGGTGTTTTTAACTTCTACCACTACTTAATTTCAAATCAAATCCAGCAAAATGGCCATCTCAACTCAAATATAATGTTTATGTGAAACATTCCCTTTAAGTCCTGAGCCGTAAGTTTCAAGTTATTCGTCAAAGATAACTGCGATTTCGAAAGGAATGGTGTATGTCTTGCTCACAGACATACTAGACTCACTAGACAACCTCGGCTGGCAGGGGCAGCGAAAGGTACGGAGCGCGCTCCGTGCCTTCGAGCAGTGAAAGCACCATCCATGGAGGAGTTTGACAAAATACACGATTACGATGAGCACGAAAAACAGCGATGATAACGAAATTACTCTGGTGAAAACTGTCACCACCAACGAACATCATACATTTAAGTGCAACGAGGGGCGTAGCTTTTCCAGACACGTTGAAGGGATGGGCTGGCAAAAAGTTGCCTAAAGCACCATCACAATACACAAAATACATATATCTCCCCTGATTTGACCCACGCTCTTGTCCAAGTTGATGAGGTGCTGAAGCCACCTCAATTGAATAGAAAACTAGACCACTTAGTGCAATATTTGGCACCACATCTTTACTAAGAAATACAGGTAAGCAGCAAATGGCGGCTCGACACTAACGACACTCACTAGTAATAATACGTAGAGCGTTATTCTAGTAACGCAGAGCGTTATTCTGCCGACCTGCAAAGAGGAGCCACATCGATAATAAGAAATACCACATAACTGCAAAATACTCCAGGAATGGTCGCGTCAGCTTCGAAATTCGGCCCAGCTGTCCAGAATGTTCGTCACGTCACCACTAAACATCCAAAACTCATATGTAAATAGTAAGGACTTATATGTATAGACTTTACCGAAGGACTACATCATCGTCGGTCACTACGTGAGGAGATCACTGTTCCGCAGCATCGCAGCATTGTTTATCACTGCTCGGTGAGATCACTGTGTTACCACTAGATGAGACTACCGTCTCTTCCAGCACAGATAGTTCTCTGAGTCACCAGTAGATGGAAGCACCACAGGACCACCGTGCTTGCTGCTAGACGTCTTCCCATCACAATCTGGGTGAGCTTACCAACCCAGCAACAGATGACAGCACCATCCGTCACTGACCAGTCAGTTCACTAAGTCTCCAACAGATGACAGCACCACCCATCACTGACCGGTCAGTTCACTGAGCCTCCAACAGATGGTAGCACCATCCGTCACTGACCGGCCAGTTCCGTAAGTCACCAACAGATTGCAGCACCACCCATCACTGACCGGCCAGTTAGCTAAGTCTCCAAGAGATGGCAGCACCACCGTTACTGACTGGCCAGTTGACTAAGTCGCCAACAGATGACAGTACAGCTAGACGGCCGTGATTGCTGTAGTTTGACGGCCGAGGTTGGCCGAAGAGGACCTCCGGATGCTGACGGCCGGCCGACGGTCAGCGGTGGCCGAGGAACAGCGAGGCAGCGCCCGCACACGCACCGTCAGATCTATGTTACGGTCACTCTTCTCACCGTCAGATCCTGTGGAAAGTAACAGGTCAGAGGTCAGAGGTCAGAGGTCAGAGGTCAGAGGTCAGAGGTCAGAGGTCAGAGGTCAGAGGTCAGAGGTCAGGAGTCAGAGTTTCAAGAGGTCAGAGGTCAGAGGTCAGAGGTCAGAGGTCAAAGAGTCAGAGGGTTCAGAGGTCAGAGTCAGAGGTCAGGAGGTCAGAAGGTTCAGAGGGTCAGAGGTCAGAGGTCAGAGTCAGAGGTTCAGAGGTCAGAGGTCTCAGAGGCAGAGTCAGAGCGTCAGAGGTCACGAGTCAGCAGGTCAGAGGTCAGGAAGGTCAGAGGTCAGAGGTCAGAGGTCAGAGGTCAGAGGTCAGAGGTTCGAGTCAGAGGTCAGAGGTCAGAGGCAGAGGTCAGAGGGTCAACCGAGTTCAGGAGTCAGAGGTCAGAGGTCAGAGGTCAGAGGTCAGAGGTCAGAGGTCAGATGGTCAGAGGTCAGAGGTCAGAGGTCAGAGGTCAGAGGTCAGAGGTTCAGAGGTCAGAGGTCAGAGGTTCAGAGGTCAAGGGTTTCAGAAGGTCAGGAGGTCAGAGGTCAGAGGCGTCAGATGTCATAGGTCAGAGGGTCAGAGGTCAGAGGTCAGAGGTCAGAGGTCAGAGGTCAGAGGTCAGAGGTCAGGGCAGAGGTCAGAGGTTCAGAGGCGAAAGGTCATAGTTCAAACCGGTCAAGGTCAGATGCAAAAAATCGTAGTGCAGAGTTCAGAGAACAAGATTCAGCAGAGGTCAGCAGAGGTCAGAGGTCATAGGTCAGTTGTCAGAAGTTTGAGGTAAGATTGAAGAGGAAAGAGAGAAAAGGAAAGAGGGAAGACGTTAGACATTAAACGTAAGACGTTAGATGTTACATGCAACAGGTCAAGGTTCTGAGTTCAAGTTGCATTGTTCAGAATGCACAGGTCAACGATAAGATGTCGGAGGTAAGGTGATATATACTATATTTCAGTGGTCAAATGTTAGAGGTTTGATGTCAAAATCTTAGTACAGAGGTAGTACACAATCTTAACTCTAAGTACTCTTCTCTTCTATCTATCTCTTAGTACAAAATGTTAGTAAAGACTATAGATCAGAGACTGCAGGTAAGAGAATAAAGGGCTGAGGGCAGCAGGAGGAGGATAGAGCAGAGGACAGATGAAAAAGGAAAGAGGACAGAGGACACGGTCAGCTTCTCACACAAACGCAACAAAAACAATGAACGGAAAACTGACATTACCAACCCCCATCAAAGGGAGCAGGAATTAACCAGCGACCTGCATGGCCAGTCCTGATTGGTAACCAGCGACCTACATGGCCAGTCCTGTCCGGTAACCAGCGACCTGCATGGCCCGTCCTGATCGGTAACCAGCGACCTGCATGGCCAGTCCTGATCGGTAACCAGCGACCTACATGACCCGTCCTGATCGGTAACCAGCGACCTGCATGGCCAGTCCTGATCGGTAACCAGCGACCTACATGGCCCGTCCTGATCGGTAACCAGCGACCTACATGGTCAGTCCTGATCAGGCTAACTCAGCGGAATCTTACACCGGCCGTCTTGTCTGGTAACTCATTCTGACCCTGTTATGGCCCGTCCTGTTCGGTAATCCTAGGGACCTACATGCCCGTCCTGCCGGTATAACCAGTGGACCTGATGGCCCGTCCTGTTCGGTAACCAGCGACCTGCATGGCCCCGCCTGTTCGCGTAAACCAGCGTGACCTGCATTGCGTCTGATGTTCAACCTAGCGACTGCATGGCTCCGTCCTGTCGGATCCTAGCGACCTTACATTGCGCCGTCCTGATCGGTAACCCCAGCTGGTGAACTTATCATGTCCAGTCCTGTCCGGTTAACCATTTGCGACCTACATGGCCTGTCCTGATCGGTAACCAGCGACCTACATGGCCCGTCCTGATCGGTAACCAGCGACCTACATGGCCAGTCCTGATCGGTAACCAGCGACCTACATGGCCCGTCCTGATCGGTAACCAGCGACCTACATGGTCAGTCCTGATCGGTAACCAGCGACCTACATGGCCCGTCCTGATCGGTAACCAGCGACCTACATGGCCTGTCCTGATCGGTAACCAGCGACCTACATGGCCCGT
>VOPJ01015986.1:0-15149 GCA_014673585.1 Semibalanus balanoides | reverse complement strand
TGCATCGGCCTTTAATGGAAAAATAAAATACGACTCTAAAACATTGACTACAGAAGACATATAATCTTCCAAATGAATCATCCCTCATCCGCTCTAATTCTGATTCTTGCATCATACAACTCCTTTGCACTTACCTTATAAAAGTTTTGTCACCGCCGCGCAGGCACGTAGCCAGGATTTTGCTCAGGGGGGTGGGCACGTCGGAAAAATCTAATTTTGCTCCTCAGCCATATGCTGCGGATCGGGAGGGGGGGTAGGGTCGGGTTTTCAAAGAATCTCATTCTATCTAGTGTAAAATCACATTTTGCTCCTCAGTCATATGATGCTGACCGGGGGGAGGGGAGGGGTCGGGTTTTCAGAGATTCTCATTATATCTAGTGTGAATTTATTTCGCTCAGGGGGGCATGGCGCCCGTGGCCCCCTTGGCTACGTCCCTGCCGCCGCGCAAACAAATTTATCCGTTTTTAACTTAGTTTTAACGTCACAGCTACAAGATCCTTTACACAAATTGTTTTGGTTTTAATCGTTTCTGAGTTTATTTAGAATAAATACTTTTTTTTGCGCCCAACATATTGGTGGAGCCTTACAAATAGATCCCAACCCCATTGATAATTTCAGGTATAAATTTTCAATAATAAGCATAATTAAGTAGCCTCGTCCACGCTGAAAGGGAATCAAGTTCAGCACAGTTTTCACCTCATTGACCTTTCTGCTCTTCGAAGTGAGTTAAGTGCCTTTCCTGTGGTTCAGTGGTTAACATGTTTGAATCCATTTCCAACTCGGCAAACCGTGAGAGGAGAGCTCGATTTGACTTAAGAGAAAAGTGCAGCAAAAAGCTTCTTGGGCCCATCCGATCTGACTTCCACTTGCGTGTGAGACAATACACAGACTTCGTGCTTCTGACCGAGTTAGCCAGTAGTCGGAAACACGCAGGGCAATTCCAAGACAGATCACCAAGGCATGAGAACCACACACCCTCCGATTTCGCTTTACAGTGGTGTATGAGGTTATTTTGGGGACTGATTTTGTTTTTATAATTTGTATGGTCGTCAGGTTACGGGGTCACAAGGTACAGGTTAACAAAAATTCAGGTCAACGGTCAAACATTCCCACTAACGTTTGCCATTATATCTCCAAGATAAAAATACATAGCAGGGCAAAATCTATATATCATTAGAGAGAGGAAAGGAAACCAACGAATATGATGGACATAAATCATTTACCCCCTTAAGCCAAAATTTGACAATTTGATCTGATGACCTTGAAAGTGAGGTCAAGATCAAACTATGTTTGCCCGCTTCAGTTTGATTAAAATTTGCTTAAAAGTTGGATTATTTACTTGGTAACATGCATGCAAAATTTAACGTGGTGAGTGCAACTCCTTGGGGGTCAACAGGGGGCATATGTAATGACGTCATTTTCCCAGCAAGTTTACGAATTACGATTTTATTCAAATGTATACAATATGGGCTTTATTTAAAAGCACCTGCTCTATATAATACACTTATGACATTATTTTGCTTACAAAAATCAATAAAACAATGCGAATAATACATAAAATAAATAGTTCGTAACGTCCTCTAATGGACTTCCGATGCGACGAGATACATATAGCACCACTTATCACATGGCTGTGCAATTGCATCTACTGTTTAATTATAATCCTACTCAGTAGCAAAGATGTTTATTGTGTTGGTCTGAGTTACTCAATTAGTCACGTTTTCTGGGTCAGAGTCATATCATATTGCCCTCTGATTGGTCGTTCCAGGACGTGTCACGTGAGGTGCCCGTCCCGGGCGCAGCGAATGTTGCTGGATCGGGAAGGCTTGTTTGTGTCACCTCAAAGGGAAGTAGTGACATTTTTATTGTTTGCACCATTCTCTGAGACTACTGTCATGGCATAAAAATGATGCTATCTAAGTTTAAAAAAATAGTCCCTTATTCAAAGTTGGAAGTATGGAACAATTTAAGTCATTACATGTACTTCTTTCGCAGTTCATGTTCGGCGTTTTCTCAATGGTAATGACAACGCATCATATTTGGCGCATTTGTTTCAATTTGTTACCGACTGTTCAACATGGGATCATGTCCTTGAAACAAATTTCGGACACTAAATAAGTCGCTGTTGGGTGCATAAAATAACCTTCGATTTCATTGCCACTTTTTCGATTGTGTATTTAATGTTTTGTGATTTCATTTGTATTGATAAGTTTAACCGTTGTTTTATATACAGCCAGAGACAATTCTATGCAAAACTACCCAACGTTTAAAATAAATGAGCCACAATAATTGTTTTACAGATTAGGAGTCGCGATTATTACCTATCTAAGCAGCCGTTGGTTGCATTAGGCTGCTGCTAATTTGAACACCTTTTTATTCAATGTTTGTTGATTGTGAAGGATAGTAGGGAACATAATCATGATAAACAGGGTGCAAGATATATATTTTTGTTAACCATTTCAAAATAAATAAATAAAATGATATATTTTCGTGGGAACTGAAATTCATTACCAGGTATGTACAGTCGGTCTTTTATGTATCTCCCCTTTTTAGTTTCTAAAACTCATCTCATTTCATTTCTGTGTACATGAAGGACTGATTTAAGGGAACATGTGGTACCTACCTAGGTAAGTACTACATGTTCCCTTGCATCAGTCCTTCCTGTACACAGAAGTGAAATTAGATGAGTTTAAGAAAGTAAAAAGGGTAAGATACATAATAGACCGGCTGTACATACATTAAATTATTAAATTAAAATACATGTATTGTTAACAATACAGTGTTACAATACATGTACATTACAGATTAATTACCACACTTTAAACTCACCTAATGGTCGTTAAAAGTGTGGAGTGCTTATCAACTTTAACTTCAAATATCTTTCGGTAGGAATGTTTTAATGCAAAATGTGATGAGTTTACAATATATTTTGGTCTTGTCTGTCGATTTCAAGTAATCACTTCATTTTTGTGGGAAAAGGTCATTATTTCCCTTTAACACCATCACGTTCGTGTGGAAATAGTGGTGTGGTTGTTGGTGACTTCCGATTCCATACCCGTCTTAGCGCGTGCCACATTTAGCTTGGGTGATGACGTGTTGTAACCAGTTATAACGCCACCACAAAGCTGGTTATACCATGGATGAGAAATACCTGGATTGGCCACTCTCTGTCGGCGCCTTTGATATAGGAGACCATTATGGCCGCCTAGTGGTCGAAGCGCGATGCTCCGGCATACAGGAGAGCTCCAGCCAACCACATCAAGCCTTACACGTCCCATCGTTTTCTTCCGATCCAATAACCGCAGCGAGACGCGCAAGGCGGCAATATAAATCACTCTTCATGAGAACCATCCGAAGCATCGATACATCATTGAATAGGTCACATGTCAGGTCACAGCCAGGGCAAGGGTAAAAACAAGGTATTATTGTTCATGGGTCATACTTTCCATCCAAAGCCTTAGATTGAAATTCTTTTCGCACAAATTGCTCTCGAAGGTATGATTAACAAATTACCTCTAAGGTATGGTATGAACAAAAAGGTACTCAGTTTTGTTGGATGCCATATTTGAACTGGCATTACATCTTTCCATATTCTCATACCTCTCATTTGGGTTTACATGTTAAATGTCCTATTCAACAGTGCAGATAGAGTGTGGAAAAAATGTTATTCTGCATTGTTATTCTGCACTCTAGAAGGCTCTTTCATTCAGGAGATTAAACATCTTTGACTACGGTATGAGAAATACCTTTCTGAACTCTGCTGGTCATGACTGCCAGTCTCGGTGTAAAAAAAATTGGCACTCGGCCTTCGGTCTCTGCCAAATCATTTTCAACACCTCGACTGGCAGTCATTTCCCAGCATCGTTCAGAAATATATAGTCCTATTCAACAGTAGCAGAATAAAGGTGAAAAAATGTTTTCTCATACCTCTCTTTTGGGTTTACATAGATTAAAGTCCTATTAAACAGTGCAGAATAAGAGTGCAGAAAAAAATGTTATTCTGCAGTCTTATTCTGCACTCTAGAAGGCTCTTTCATTTAGTTGGGATCAAACATTTGACTACGTATGAGAAATACCTTTTCTGAGCTCTGTGGTCTGATTGCCAGTCTCGGTGTCAAAAAGATTTGGCACTCGACCTTCGGTCTCGTGCCAAATATTTTTAAACACCTCGACTGCAGTCATTTCCCAGCATCGTTTAGAAATATATAATTTCTGCACTGTTATTCTGCACTCCTAGAAGGCTCTTTCATTTAGGGGATCAAACATTTTTTGACTACGGTATGAGAAATACCTTTCGTGAGCTCTGTGGTCATGACTGCCAGTCTCGGTTTCAAAAAAGATTTGGGCATCGACCTTTGGTCTGTTGCAAACATGTTAACACCTCGACTGGCAGCATTCCCAGCATCTTCAGATAGAAATATATATTCATTAAAGAGCCAATGAATGTACAGCAACTGCACGCCCACCATAATGATCCTTACCTTCCAAGGATTCTATATACCAATATTTATTTGCGTTAAAAAACAACAGTACTTTTAGAGGGAAAAAGCATCTGAAGCAAACTTCCGCGTTTCGGCGCCATTTAACATAAAAAACCGTCTCCTGTATGTCGTTTGATCGGTCACATTTGTCGCTGAGTGGCCAATCCAGGTATTTCCCATCCATGGTTAAACGGAACGTATCGATGGCACCCACATAGGAACTTAAGGAAACTATCCAAGACAATGACAAAACATACAGACACATTGTATGCAATGGTTTCGCTCTTTTTATCAGCCGAACTCCACAAGCTCTTCATGACTAATAAAATCGGTGATTGGGCACAGAGACGCAGTTTCAAGTTTTCCTTCCGTTGTATTTGAGTGTCTAATGCATATTTTATGTTTGAACAAGTGTCTTTGTACCTACTTAGACTAGACCGAGCAATACACAAATTGCTTCTGACCATGATTATTAAATCAACGAGACTAGCATGACAATAGTTATAGTCGTCCACACCATAGCGATCATATATACTTATATACATAGTGGCTAGTTACTGTGGATAGTTATTGTTTAATTATATAAGATGCACAGGGAAGCAAAATGTGATGTTTTCTTTGCAATTCTTACAAACTTTTTGGGTAATATACCCCCCTCCAACGTCCAAAACTACCATTTCATCCATGCTGGTTCTGCCAGCTCTTACCTGTCATTCGAATGCTGCAAATGGAGGTCTAAATTACAGCCACCGCGTCCTTTTCAATATGCCTGTGTCTAGCAGCCTTTGCTTTCAACAACCAACCCAAAAACAGCATACATTATCCGGAAATATATTAACAGTGCAACTTCAAGTGAAAGTGAAAACAAGTGACACTTCAAGTGAAACGCACTTCAAAATTTAAACGCACAAGGCAAAACGCACTTCGCACTTCAAGTGAAAAGAAACATGATCCACGCACAGCAGCAAGCGTAAATCATTGCTAAATGACGTCACGCCTGCAAGTACTTCAAAAATTGTTAAAACGTGCATGCAAATAGCTCGCAAAATATTTATTGTATGCAAACTGGCATGTATCATGATTATCAGCATACTTTTCCTAATACTTTGCAAATATTCACCAAGTAACCTGCAACTAGTCCATTGTATGCACTAATACTTCCTTTCATTTCTGAATGGACTAAGTTGCATGTTGTTTGGTAAATATTTGCAGAAAAAAAAGACATTGTGCTGATCAACGTGATACACACCATTTTGCACACAAATCAATTTTTCGCGAGATATTTGTAAGTAAAAGTGTATTTTGTATAAAGCACTTGATGTCGTTTCGTCAATAAGCAATAATACTGCGCCGGACACTGGAAAAGCATAGTGTGTCCGGCATTATACCCGTGGCAAATACAAATGATTAAGTGCTTTTCTCTGATTTACTGTTACCAAACTGCTCAGACATTCATGGAGATTTATGCTGTGTATATTCAAAACACAAGGCTTAATATCCACTACAGCACATCTTCGAGATAGGCTCCGTTTCGGCTGAGGCACAGCTCTGCCCTCCACCTCATACTCACCATTCACCAAGTTGCTTACGGGCACATGTCGGCAGGGATGGTCTGCACTGCAGCTCCCACGGCTGTCTTTAGTTGCTTCCTGGCCTTATTTATGTTTAAACACCTATAACTCTTTAAGTTACCTCCACGGGAAGTTGTTCAGTGGGTTCAGATCCAGATGCTACCCTCACTGAAACACTACCCCAGAAACCACTTGCAAAATGCAACCGTGCCCTCAATGTTATTTTGAAATATTTTCTTCGGGTCCAGAGGTTGTATGGAAAGAGATCTGGATCATCCCTTAGGGTCCGTTTGGCTGTATCAGTTCGTTTAAATCCCTTTGAGCTGCCGTTAACATTGTTGATTTGTTCACAAGGGAGAATTCCACAACCTTAGTTATATATTTGCTTCTGTAAAGTCGCGTGATTACAAATGCAATGACATCTGTTTAAATCCGCAATTTCACGTGCTTTGATTACAGATTACCGTGCGATAAATGTGATGTTTATTTTTCCGCTGAATCTCCATATTAAAAATGAATGTGTCAACCGAACTGCTCAAAACTACCTCAGGTAACTTTTATCGCTTGAACTATTGCTAACTGGCGTCACGACCAATCAGAGAGCAGAATTATAAATTACGTAAATATTCTTAATTATTTAAAGTCATGATAATTCAGAGAAACTTATACTAGATTGGCAATTAACTAAATATTTGAAATTAATTTGCGTGCCATCAAATACTTAAAAACAGTGAGATAGGTAACCTGCAACTAGTCCATTAAGATAACGCATTGTTAGCCTTTCATCATCCCCATAACACTATCTCGAGCAGGATAAATGCGATTGCAAAATGTCACGGCATTGTGTCGTTTTTTGCTGGATCCTCCACCTTGGAAGCGAAACTCCTCTTCACGCGTCTCCCTCGGTATCGTCCGGTCTGGTGATATCAGTGTGTGTGCATTCTTCCTGGATCGGTCGGTTTACCCGTCAGCGTGCAAACAAGGCCGACAATGCCTGGCTGGGGTGGCGACACCATTGAGCCGTCCCCGTCAGCTGAGCTGTGTGGCACGGTCCCCGTCCGTGTAGCCGACAGCTGCGCTTCACCGGGCTGGGCCGGGCTGGGCCGGGCTGGGCCGGGCTGGGCCGGGCTGGGCCGGGCTGGGCCGGGCTGGGCTGGGCCGGGCTGGGCTGGGCCGGGCTGGGCCAGACTGGACTGGGCCGGGCTGGGCCATATGACAAGGCCAGGGGCAGGCGCCAGGCTACAAGTTGAGTATCAACCGCTCGGACCTTACATTCGATAAAGTGACTCATTTGTATGTAGTGTGTGAGCTGCAGCCAAATAGGTTTCATTTTGGTGACAACTGAGTACTGACACATATTCACTGCACGACCTTCATTCCTGTCTACTAAGCGGGCCATTGCCATCCTGACACTGACACCTGACACCTGACACCACACCTGACATTGCCATCCTGACACTCGCTGTTGGTGCCCACTGGCCGTTCACGTTCTGAAAGACGTCTTTGTTAATGCAGACAATTTGCAATAAACAATAACTTTCGAGAAATGTGAAGTGGAATCGCCTCACTAGCATAGTGAATGCGTACGGCTTCTCGAAAACCATGCATGCATTAATCCAACGAGTACATTAGATGCAGTATGCAGTAAATGCATACATGCATCACTCCGGCTTCCGCTTTCCTCTGTACTCCTCTGCGTTCAAATTAAACCTCATGGCGTAATTGACGGTCCTACGGAGTTTCAAATCATCAAAGCAGATGTCGTTAACATCCTTCATGTAACTATGTAGGCACGAGTAACGGCCTTTGTTCCCTTCCCGGTCATTCTTGGGTACTGAACAATGCTGGCTGAGTTTTGGGCATTAATTATTGATTTGTTCATTAACATGGATGGGGATAGAGCTCCTTCTGGGTGCAACAACACGCTTTTCTGAAGTGTTTGTGGAAAGCATACTGCGAGCGAAAAGCGTCATTTGATTTCCACAATGAAGCAATAAATTGACCGTGCCCGTTTCTCCGTCCTTTAGCTCAGTCGGGAGAGCGCTGGGCTTCATAGCTCACCCGATATGATATGACTTTGGGAATCAACCAATTAAAAAGATTCGGGCTAACTATCTAGACTCATAAGCGCTTGCTACTCAAAATACGTTAATGGCGTATCAAATTATTATTAGAAATAATGTGGAATAAAGATAATGCAACGAGTAATACCCTTAGCACATTCTTGTACCCATAACGGTTACAAGCAATGGTGAATAATACCTACATGAGAATACCTACAATACCTGCATTACACAACATTTCGACCAGTCGAAAACAGCCTCATCTCTCACTTTTTGTTCAAAACTCGTGTATAGGATTATCTTGTGCCCTGAATTCAGCTGTTGCCGTATTAGCTCGCCCTGACCTCATGATCGAGTTATAGTCTCAAACATTTTTGCAAGGCCACGCTGCAGAGGTATTTGTGGAGGCCGAAATAATGAAGTTGACCTACCCAAATGTAAAACATGTCTGACATCGCAATGAAACATAATTCCATTTCTGGGCTTCTCTACGTAACCTTGAATGACCTTGAACCCGTGACCTGTGACCTTTTTTCGGTAATCTCGTGTGAGCACTGGGTCCACCTCTGGTTTCTTTGAGTTTTCACTTCTCCAAATACTTGTCAACATATTGCCTAACAACGCAACAAATAAAAAATTGCGTTTTATAATTTTCATATTTTTTATCGATTTTTTTTTATCGAATTACCCCCCCTTCTCAAGGGAAGTGGTAATGGGCATATTTTTTATCGTACCTAATGGACCGATTTGGACGGGTTCTTTACCATTCGATCTGTCTTGGGCTAAACGAGGCCGTTATGAATTTGATCGACTTTGGTCCAATCTAACTGAATAAATTGGTATCAAAGCCACCGGTTATGTCGATTTTGGTCCATTTAGACCCCTTAGCAATCCGACCAAAGTGGGTAAAACGCAGCACGGCACCATTTTGGTCCAAGCTGGATGGAATGGTGAAGACCCCAGTGATTCAGTCTTATCTATGGAAGACTGAACCACTGGTCCATCGAGACGCGCCTGTATGCTCACCGGAATGTTCTGCAGGCTCTGGCGTACGGTGTTTCCACTGAAACCAGCACGTCTCCAAGGAGCGCATTAAGTGGCATGGGGAACAGGACAGCACGCGTGCCGTGTCGTCTCTCTGCTGGCATGGGGAACAGGACAGCACGCGCTGCGTGTCGTCCCTCTGCTGGCATGGTTGGGGACGGAACAGCACGCGTGCGTTCGTCTCTCTGCTGGCATGGGGAACAGGACAAGCACGCGTGCCGTGTCGTCTCTCTGCTGGCAGGGGGAACAGGACAGCACGCGTGCCGTGTCGTCTCTCTGCTCTCTTTGCATCATTATATATTCAGCCGTACAGCACGGATAAATCTACAATGATGCAAAGAGAGCAGAATTGGTTCCTGAGTGCCGTTTATTCCAATAACGGTCACAGGAGGGAGGCCAGTAGTGCGGTCAAAGGTCGCATGTCATAATTGAATAATCAGTCGGCTTCTGGGGACCACTAGTTAGCTCTGCAGTAGGATGAGCATTACATTGTTTATTTATCAGCGGCACATCAGGGTGGAAATACACCATTCTGCAATCTTCATTGAATCTGCAAGTGAACTGGAGATATCAGGGTGGAATATACCATTATCGGAGATGTCGGTGGAATACACCATTACCGGAGATATCCGGATGGAATACACCATTACCGGAGATGTCGGGGTTTTAATACACCATTACCAGAGACGTCAGAGTGGAATACATCATTACCAGAGATGTCAGGGTTAAATACGCCATTACCAGAGATGTCGGAGTGAATACACCATTACTGGAGATGTCAGGGTTAAATACGCCATTACCGGAGATGTCGGAGTAAAATACATCATTACCGGCGATGGTGTCACCTAGCTTTATGACACCTAGCCTCATTAATCACCTAGCCTCATTAATCTGCATGTAAACAAATAGCCTGAAGTGTGTGACATCGAGTGTTTTAATTAATACATTTAAAGCACCAGTAATAAATCCGACACTTGCCGTTTTTTTCACCAAGAAGCCGATATTTTTGCCAACGTCGCACTCCAAATATGCTTCCTCCGTCTGAGACGTTCCCAAAAAACACAATTATTGAATGTAAACCTGCGTTTGTTTCTTTCCGTGCTCCCTCCAGTCCGCTGACTCTCGCCTCTCTTCCCTCAGATGAACAGGAGCCATCCTCTCTGGCCTCGCCGTCGCGGCTCAGGCTAACATCATCCAGTCCGCTGACTCTCACTTCTCTTTCCTCAGATGAACAGGAGCCATCCTCTCTGGCCTCGCCGTCTCGGCTCAGGCGAACTTCCTCCAGTCGTAAGAGAGCCGAGCTGCCCGGCTGGCAGCCAGCCTGGGGCAGCGCCGAGGAGAGCAACTGGAAGAGGACGCCAAACGGCCTCGGCAGCGCCGGATTCCACAGCAACGTCTTCAGCCACGGCTTCGGCGCGTTCTCACCAGTGAAGAGAGTCGCTGCTTTGATGAAAAGAAGACCCGAAATGGATTCCAGTGGCTTCTATGGCGACACATTCAACGGTGGCATGGGCTACTTTGACACAATGAAGAAAAGAAGACCCGAGATGGATTCCAGTGGCTTCTATGGCGACACATTCAACGGTGGCATGGGCTACTTTGATACAATGAAGAAAAGAAGACCCGAGATGGATTCCAGTGGCTTCTATGGCGACACATTCAACGGTGGCATGGGCTACTTTGACACGATGAAGAAAAGAAGACCCGAGATGGATTCCAGTGGCTTCTATGGCGATACTTTCAACGGTGGCATGGGCTACTTTGACACGATGAAGCGCAAGCTGGCAAGCAAACGCCGTCCAGAGATGGACGGCAGCGGCTTCCACGGGGACGTCTTCTCCAACGGGTTCGGCTACTTCGACACGATGAAGCGACGAGCGGCGAAGGCGGCGCAGGCAGAGGAAGATGCGTCTGCGGGCAGCGATCGCACCAAGTTCGAACCTCTCGAGAACCTGCAGTCGCACAAGTCACACACCAAGATGACGGACGAAGAACAGGACGGCGAACAGAAAATTCAAGATGGCCGATTCTTCGGTGCGCGCGTGAGCGAGCTTAACGCCGCGCGATAGGCGGTGAAAATGGCGCCGAGGTCTGTGTGGTGCGAGCGACGAGAGCTGGGCGACTGACGGCTACTTTCAGCCTCAGGAAGATGCAGTGATATGAGTTGGTGCAGAGCTTACGCGGAGGATTTTGTGGTTTTCCATCTGCGACACGGTCACGTGACATATCCATCCCCGACAGTATAAACACCAGGAAGTATGTGTATAGCGCATTCCCTGCAGTCGGTACGATTATTTATTGTGTGCCTCTTCAAACGCGTTAATATTATACGTACGGTTGAGAACTGAGATCTGCAGACAAACATATAATAGGATTTTTTATGTCAAGTTATTGGGTATTACTCATATTCTTGAGTATCTTAAAATGCCTCTTTTCTAGCACTGTTCAATGCTCATATAAGAGCTTCGATCTCCTAAAATGACCCTAGATATTCTTTTATCTTATGATGCATTGTGTGTTTCCGAATAATAAAACTATCTATAGGTTTACCTGAAGTGTGCATTGGGTGGTGCTGCATTGATTAGTTGCCACTTTACCTTTTCCTATGAAAATCCGCTCATGTTCGAGACATAATATACGAATAAGCATATTTGAATGTGGTGTGTGTACAATGTACAATACTGTTGGACAGAATAAAGCTGGAGTGTAGTACTTATGCTAACGTTGAATTAACCATATGAGGTGACTTCTTATCACACAGCTTAAATGATACAGTTAAAGAAGAGCTCTACATTTTGAATTTAATTAAAGGAAACAGCTCACTTTTTAAAAAGAGAGAAAAGGCTTAAAAATCATAAGTGGTCCTTAGGCCTTGTTAAAGCCGATTTTTGTGATGTCATCCGAAGGAGGCAGTAGCCGTTTTCACGATGGATTATTTTGCGCGAAATGTTTTAAAACATTTTAAAATGTTTTGAAAAGTTTTAGTATAAGTTTTAGTATAATTATTCCAGAAAAATACGATTAACTGATTTAGTGCGATATTATCATATACAGTGTTCATGGAAACATGAAATGAGCTCATTACAAGATTATGATACAAATTGACGTTTCTAAAAAAGAATCTATCGTCTAGAACATTCGTTAGTGAAAGCAAACGCAATACTAGTTACTCAATCTGGCAGCGGAATGGATCACAGGTCTGCCTTCGCATGGCGCAATATGCGCTAGAACGATTCGCTACCGGCGTATCCATTATGAATAAGGGAGGTCGTTTGTTGAGGCGACCAATAAGCGTGCCCTGAAATTAAAATGATTCGATCTTTCTGAAAAGTTTTCAGTAGGTGAAGATCATAATTAACCTATGCATAATTTCTTTGCTACTTACTCAAACCGCAATTTTTGCAAAATACTATATGCTTACCAACAATTACAAAATTCTAAGGAGACATTAAAAAAAAAATCGTTTGCAAAGTTATGTACTTAAGGAATGGATGTATACTGAAAACTTTCATCTAAAAAACATTTTAAAACATTTCAAAATGTTTTAAAACATTTCGCGCAAAATAAGCCATCGTGAAAACGGCTAGTGTCCCTTCTAACTTTGTAAGCTATGTCTGTATAGGCTGTCCCGCCGAGAACCAGTGTGCGACGGAACAGCCTACCTTCCAGGCCGGACGGGAGTGGGAAGATTGTGAGTAGAGGAGGCAAAACGTGGAACCGAGGAACCGGTGCACAGTAGTGTCCCACTTTTCAAAAAAGTTTTCCGATTACCTTCGCCCCCTGTGATTCTCGTTCTCTGTTGAAAATGATCTATGGGGACGGAGTTTGGTGAATTTCGGTCGGTAATCTTAATCTCCGAGCAGCGGATGAAGTTATCGCCTCAAAGTCCCTTTTGAGCACCGGTCCGCCACATATCCGATAGTAGAGCATGGCGTTGACGATTCGCTTCTGCATTTCTAATTGAGCTAGGATGACGAAACAAGATGTATTGCATTGCTTAACGTCTGTGCCTTCGTCTCCTGCAGCTCCTGTCGATTTGTCTGGCAACACTTAGGCGTGACGTCACCATTTATACAGCAAGCCGGCTTAAGCATGGTGGACTTTGGGAAAAAGGTGATATTCGGGTCGCAATTTCAAACATTTCAAAAAAGTTCGTTCAGTACATAACTGTAATGTTAAAGGCCCCTCTATTTATATCTAGAGTCTTTTTAGACAAATCGAGGCATTCAAAAATGATCTGGAACGCTGCATGTCTTCCAACAAGGATCATTTTCAGCTTATTTGACGGCAAAAAGCGACACAATTTGCCTAGTAGCTAGGAAAGAGAAGTCCAAGCAGATCAATAATGATTTAACAATGCCGCCAAACCCAGTGGTACACTTCAATACCAAGTTGGTGACTCCTAAAGATACTCTTATAAGGATTGATCCTCTGTCTTTTATATCCTCTGTTCTCTTTGGGAGTCACAGAAGAAGGCACAGAAAGTAAGGCAATGCAATACATCTTGTTTCGTCATCCTAGCTCATTTATAAATGCTAAAGCGAATCGTCAACGCTATGCTCTACTATCGGATATGTGGCGGACCGGTGCTCAAAAGGGACTTTGAGGCGATAACTCTATCCGCTGCATAATGCATCCTGATTTTACCATTTTAACAATTGTACAGCTAAACTTTAAACAATTTCAGTTACACTCACTCTAATCAATTCTTACAGCAGTCAAATACGGACTGAACAAAGCTTGTTGAATGTTAAGTCATTGACCAATGACCTTGCCATGCAATGGCGCGGGTCTAATACTGAAATGTGAAATCATTGGAGGGGCCAGGGCCCACCCAAAAGTATACAAATTGACACCGGTGTACGTACCTCATATGTCATTCCTTTTATCAGCAAGACAAGACAATTATCAGACAAAATTTGAAATACTTTCACTCTAATCAATTATTACTGCAATCAAAACAAGATCAAACAAAGCCAAACAAGTGAGTTCATCATCACTCATGACTTGGGTATTAAACAAACAAAGTATTAAACAACGCCAAAAAATACCTACATCACAAATGAGAAAAGCCACGTGTGAGATGAGATAAAGGGAAAATCAGAATTCAGATGTAGACAAGTTAAGATTAGGTAAGACTTAAAAGTCATTTTACTTTTCCTCGGGTTATTCAGATATTAACTTGATATATTACAACATGTAATATATAAAGTCAATCCTCTTGAGAACTCTGAAAAATACTACATTAGTAAGTTAAGATTACCTAACATTATAATGTCTACGTACCTCCTGGCCCATAAGTCATTCTATCATTCAACAAGACAAGAAAATTATCTGACAAAATATAATGCGTGGAAAATGACAAAACCAGACACATTTACATTTTATAATGACCAATGGTGAAAAGCAACAGGGCATTCAGAGATGCCACCTCCATTCTCCGCTCTCACAAGTCACTACACGAGTACGATTATAGGGCCTTGAGTACGATAACAAAATAACTGTTTGTATTCAAGTCGCAAAAATTGTCTACAAAGATTCTGTCTATTTTTTGGCTTTGTATAGCTCAATAATGACGTCATTGTCCCAAGTGTAACAAACTGAATTATTTTAAAGTTAAGTTACTTTTAGAGAAACAAATATAATCATCGTTTTCTGCTGCAACAAATTCATATTTGAGTATGTGAAAAAAGATAACCTTCTGCTCATGTTATATGTTGATTAAATTAAAATCAGTATCAAAATTACATTGCAATATATTTCGACTTGCGCGTTTTTCAAAAATGAACACTTTTGGCACGAAACAAAAACAACAATTCCCATGGGGCAAACGCGTGCGTCAGTGCGCGAAGAATCCTCATTCCTCACTATAGGTCATGAATATATACAATTATGTGCACAATATCTAATACATAATCAACTCTTAAACATGTAAGAGATATTGCGTACACTGTTCGTGATAAACTTTGGATACACTGATGCACGTTTGC
>VOPJ01015985.1:0-15149 GCA_014673585.1 Semibalanus balanoides | reverse complement strand
GTCAGCGAGGAGGGAGAGAGAGAGAGAGCCGGTCGGGGTCACTGGGGTGAGGTTATGTGTAGATCCTGGGGCCGGAGTCGATATACTTCTGGTCGATATACTGAGTCGATATACTGCTTCTGGGATGACATGGGGCAAGGCTGGCTTCTGGAATTTTGAAGATGCGGGCTATGAGGACTCATAATAACAGTAGTGTGTCATTGACTAGCTGGTTCTGCGCAGAACCATCCTGGCTGCTTTTCAGCTGTTGTAGGCGATGTTAAGTGGGCGTGAAGTGCGCGATATCAGCTGTTTCTGTGTTTTAAACCTGGGCTGTGCGATGCTCGTGGAGCCGGCATCACATCTGCAGATGACGCTCGGCTGACCCGAGCCGCCACTGTTCAGCAGCTGTGCTCTGTGTGTCTGTCTGTCTGTCTGTCTGTCTGTCTGTCTGTCTGTCTGTCTGTCTGTCTGTCTGATCGTGGATCTGCTGTTGTCTGTTCTTGTAACTGTCTTCTGTACAATCGTACGTGCCTCTTGTCCTGTCATGTCTGTCGTGCTGTCTGTCTAGTCTGTCTGTCTGTCTGTCTGTCTGTCTGTCTGTCTGTCTGTCTCTGTCTGTCTGTCTGTCTGTCTGTCTGTCTGTCTGTCTTGTCTGTCCTGTCTGTCTGTTCTGTCTGTCTGTGTTTCTGTCTGTTCAATGTCTGTCTTGTCTGTCTGTCTGTCCTGTCTGTCTGTCTGTCTGTTCTGTTGTCTGTCTGATCTGTTCTGTCTGTCTGTCTGTCTGCCTCTGCTCTGGTCTGTCTGTCTGTCTGTCTGTCTGTTTGTACTGTCTTGTCTGTCTGTCTTCTGGTCTGTCTCGCTGTCGTCTGTCTGTGCGTCTGTCTGTCTGGTCTGTACTGTCTGTCTGTCCTGTCTGTCTGTTGTCTGTCTGTCCTGCTCTGTGTCTGCTGTCTGTCTGTACTGTCTGTCTGTCTGTCTGTCTGTACTGTCTGGGCTGTCTGTCTGTCTGGTCATGTCTGATTCTGTCTGTGTCTGTCTCGTCTGTCATGTTCTGATCTGTCTGTCTGTCTGTCTGTCTGTCAATGTCTGTACTGTCAAATGTCTGTCTGTCTGCTGTCTGTCTGTCTTGTCTTGTCTGTCTGTCTGTCTGTCTTGTCTGTCTGTCCTGTCTGTCTGTCTGATCGTCTGTCTGTTCTGTCTGTCTGTTTCTGATCTTTCTGTCGTCTGTTCTGTCTGTCTGTCTTCTGTCTGGCTGATCTGTCTGGCTGTCTGTCTTTCGGTGTCTGTCTGTCTTGTCGATGTCTTGTCTGTTCGTGGCTGTCTGTCTGTCTGTCTGTCTGAATCGTGTCTGGGTCTGTCGTGTACTGTACTGTCGTGTCTGTCTGTCGTGTCTGTCTGTCTGTCTGTCTGTCTGTCTGTCTGTCTGTCTGTCTGTGGCGTCTGACGTCGCTTTGTGTGTCAGAACGCGACGTCACGGCAGCTCGGCTCCGCTGCTGCCGCTGCTCCACCGGCTGCTGGCGGTGGCCGCCGGCTCCAGCGGGCTCGCCACGTCACCAACCACGCAGCACGAGCTCACCGCCGGCACGGTACGAGGGCAGCCGTGGGAGGCGGGGTGATGGCAGCGGAGGGAGCTGGTGTCGGCAGGGATTGACGGGTGGTGGGTCTAGACGCCCGTCTGGGCCCACGGGATCTTCCTCGGGGAAGCTGATAGGAGTTTGTCTACGCCTGATCCTAGATGTTCGTTATACGAGTAGCAATATCCGTGGGTTATCTTTGAATGCTGTTGTGAACGTCACTGTGCGCTGATGACGCTCCCCCCTCTGTGTAGCTTCCGAGATGCTCCATTTCGAACCGAGCTGGCCATCATCTCTGACTTGTTTGCGTCTGACGTGCAATGATTTCCCATCTCATTGTCTTGACTGGTGCCGGTGATAACTGGTATCCCCGGAGCGGTGCCGTCGACAGGCGGGTAACCCCCGGTGCCGCCTCTTTCCCGCCAGGTGTCGCCGACGGACGTGTTCCTGCGGCTACTGGAGCTGCCAGACGACCCGGAGATGTACGTGGACCTGCGCCAGGTGGCTGTGGTTCTGCTCTGCCTACTGGACAGGCTGGCCGGCCCCCTGCAGCCCGACAACGCCACAGAGAAGGTACGGTCTGCGATACTGTCTGATACCACAGCTACAGAGAATAGAATATGTATTTGTCAACACCGGCACAATTTGGAAGTTGCGGTCTGAAATCAGTCGGACCCTAGAAGGCTTAGTCAGAGCTCAGTCCAACTTTGTGATCAATCTGAACTGAATAGCTGAGCAATAACTAAACCGTTTAACCAAGGATGGAGTAAAAACCCGGCTGAGTCAGTTGTGCGTTCTGCCTGCCTGTTGTAACCGCGTCGTTTCTGCCCCGGCCCGCCGCAGGACCACTGGGCGAACAGGAGCCTGCTGATGTGGGAGACGGGCAGCGGCGGCGAGAACCCCGCGTCATCCCAGCGGCACAGACCCGCCACTCCGATGGCTCCTCCAGACCGCCGCTCACGCAAACTAAGAGCAGGGTGAGAAGCGAAGAGGTAGGGGACAAAAGAGCAAAGCAATAAGGAGGCGAGCACAAACGACACACCCAGGGAGAAGGAGAGAAAGAAGTACGACAGCACACACAAACAAACACAGAAAAGTGAAAGAGGGAACAGCACAAGCTGAGGGGGAAGGCAGAGACTACGACAGAAGAGAAACACAAAGAAGCACACCCGACACAAGAACTAGCCCCAATCGATGCCGGAACCACCAAAGCGGCCGGGTGAAAAAGAGGCCACAGCACAGCATCGGGAAAAATGAGAGCAGCCAGGAGCGGAAACCAGGGAACCAAAATGGATAGGGGAAACACACAAGAGAGAAACCAGAGGGGGGCCGGGGGGAGGGGGGGAAAAACACAGAAAAGCAAAACACAACGCGGATGAAATAAAAGGGAAACAACGAACACCAAGAGGGACGGGAAAAAGGGTGGGGGGACCAACAAACAGGGGGGGGGCCAGGGAGCGGGGGGGGGAAAAAACAAAGAAAAGAACAAAGAAGAGCAAGACAAAAACAGCAAAAACAGACCACGGCAAAAGAAAAAGCCGACAACAAAGAACACAGACGTGCAGACGGTCTGGGCGAGCTAACCGGGGGCTGCGTCAGATATGCGGTGTGGAGAGCAGGGCGGCCATTTTCGTGGACCCACACGGGAGCTGTGTACCTTGTGCCCTACTCTGCACGGATAAGACAGGTGAGTCCGCGACGGACGCTGCTTGTAACCGGTGGTTCCCTTACTCTGCCACGGAACAGACAGTCAGTCCGCGACGGGGCTGTGTACCTGGTGCCCTACTCTGCACACGGACAGACAAGAGTCAGTCGCGACGGGAGCTGTGATACCTGGTGCCCTATCCGCCACGGAGTCAGGAACAGGTCAGTTCGCGAACGGCGAGCTGTTACTGGTCCCCTACTCTGCCACGGGGAGACAGACAGGTCAGTCGCGACGGTAGCTGATGTACCGGTGGTGCCACTATCTGCCCACGGAACAGACCAGGTTTGTTTTCCAGTCGCGACGGCAGGCTGTGCTACCTGGTGGTACCCTACTCTGCCACGGACAGACAGGTCAGTCGCGACGGGAGCTGTGTACCTGGTGCCCTACTCTGCCACAGACAGACAGGTCAGTCGTGGTACGCCTACGTGCTGGGATGGTAGGCTAGCCACTTTGTCTACCTGCAGCTGAAATTCGGAAATAGAGCTCACAGTAAAATCCATTTGTAAGTGGAGCCGCAGTGTATTGTTGGACAATATTTGTATTGAGTTTCGCTTACTTCACTGACAGTCCGTGTGTGGCGTGTATCTCGATCATAATCAGTATATTCAGCCTTGAATGTCGGCACTGACTAACGTATGGCCGTCCCAACAGAACCTGACGTGTGCCTCTCCCAACAGAGCCTGAGTCTCTCCCAGCAGAACCTGACGTGTGCCTCTCCCAACAGAGCCTGAGTCTCTCCCAGCAGAACCTGACGTGTCTCTCCCCCAACAGAGCCTGACGCCGGTGTCTGTGCTCTCGGAGCGGGAGGCGGTGCACGTGTCGGCCCACCCAGAGGGACAGCACTACATGGTGGTGACGGACGATGGTCAGGTCAGTCAGTGAGGGAGGCAGCAGCTCAGGAACGGACGCGGCTCGGTCGACTAACGGCTGCTGCTGGTCTGTCAGCTGCTGTGCTGTGAGCCGTGAAGCGTTGATTATGTGTCATATGCGAGAACAAAACAAAATAACGTGTTTGGTATAACGTGTTTGGTAACTTCTGAATGTAGTCGGTTTGCCTGTAAGCCCCTTTTGTCATAATCGCAAAGTAACTTATAAAGTACAGTAGACGCCGCTTATTAAGCCCACCTTGGGACCGAACATTTCTGGGCTTAATAACCGATGGACGCTTTATCCGAAATTCCTAATATAGTCGTTATGGTAATATGGTGTTATTCCGTACCGGGTCAACTTAGGCGTAATAAGCGGCTGGGCGTATTAACCGTGGGCTTAATAAGCGGCGTCCACTGTATTTTTAGAATAGCCTTGCTTTGTGTTGTATGAACGCTTAGTTAGTCGTATGTACTCGAAAGAATCCGGTAGAATGTTGGCCTACTCTCACACCACATCAGTGAAAGTTGTTCTTTGCGTTAATCTGATCTCTGACGTGTCTGTGTTTGCTGCTCTGTTGCCCAGTTATTCTCGTGGGGCAGCGGTGACGGCGGACGGTTAGGCCACGGTGACTGCCAGAGCCGCGACACGCCCACCCTGCTGGTGGCGCTCACCGGCAAACACGTGACCGCTGCCAGCTGCGGCTCAACGTACAGGTCAGTCGGACGCGTGACGACGCCGGCAGCTCGGCTGATTTACCTATGAAGGCGATGGTCTTACTGTCACGTGGCTGGCTGTGTGTGTGTGTGTGTGTGTGTGTGTGTGTGGTGCGTTTTTTTTTTTTTTGCATCGACACCAGATGAGAAGACTGCCGTGTGACTTAATGTATATTAGCGGGGTGTGGTATGTACTTCTTGCATAAAATCAGTCCACTTTTCACATCTCCCCCAACACCCCCGACTGCCGTCCTATATCCCTGTTCACGATAATTTCAGCTATGTGTCTGTATAGCTTGTGGTGCCGAGTTAACCCGGGTCTGGTGGCGCTGGCCACGGGCAAGTGAGCCTTCGGAGCCGTCCCGGGAGTGGTGGCGTCGGCGTGGCGTGGGCCCTCCTCGCAGCTTCGTCCTGCGGGGAAGGGCCTGTTCATGGGACGGCTGCCCGGTCAGCGGTTCATTTCGACCTACTTTACCCCTTCTCCTTCATTCCATGGCTGCGCAATAGTTCTAATGGACTGAAGCGGTCTCTCCCTAACACCAAACCAAACTTTTGTTATATGCTGACCTGACCGAACCTTACGGTGCTGACTCGCTATAGGGAGCTTTGTACCTGACCTCAGGCCTGACCTGACCCCTGTATGACCTGACAGTGCGGCACTGACCAGCTGCGGTGAGCTGTACACCTGGGGCCGCGGCAACTACGGACGACTAGGACACGGCAACTTCGAGGACTGCCACCTACCCACTCTGGTACAGGCGCTCAAAGGTAGGACGCCGGAGGACCTTGTGAAGTAACCTATAAGTATACACCTGCCAATAATGTCGATGTGTGTCGATTGATGCCCCTGATGCGTTATGGTAGGTTGTGTGACTTGACAAGGCTGACCCTAATCTGAGCTGCCCTAACCTGACCTGCTCTGCCCTAACCTGACCAGTCCTAACCTGCCCTAACCTGCCCTGCGCTAACTTGCTGGCCCTATACCTGCCCTGCCCTACTGCCGCCTACTGCCTGCCCTAAGCGTGCCCTAACTGTAACTGTCCCGGACATGACCTGCCGCTAATCTGACCTGGCCGCTAATCGACTGCCTAAACTGACCTGCCCTAACCTGCCTATATTACCTTGGCCCCCCTACTCTCCTAACCGACTATAGTGCCTAACTTACCCTATATGCCCTAACCTGCCTTACCTGACAGTCCCCTTGTTGACCTGCCCTAACTGTACAAGTCCTAATCTGACCTGCCCTAAAACCTGCCTGCTAACTGACTGCCTAACCACACTGACTGCCTAACCTGACCTAGCTGACCAGCCCTAAACTAGCCTGCCCTATCTGACCTGCTAAATGACCTGCCTAACCTGACCTGCCCTCTCTGACCTGCCTATAACGTGACTTGCCAATTACCTGACCTGCTCTATACCTGACCTGCCCTAACCTGAACCTGCCCTAAACCTGACTCCTCTAACCTGACTGTCCTACCTGACCTGCCCTAACTGCTGCCTTAAACCTGCCCTGCCTAACCTGACCTGCCCTAACCTGCTGGGCCTATACTGACCTGCCGCTAACCGACTGCCTAACTGACACCTGCCTAACCTGACCTGCCTAATGACAGCCCTAACCTTGACCAAGCGTAAACCGCTGTCCTAACTGCCCTGCCCTAACTGACCTGCCTATACCTGTATCCATGCCTACTTGACTGCCCCGCTAACTGACTGCCCTAACTGACTTGCCTATTACCTGACCTGCCTAACCCTGACCATGCAACTTTTTTATTTACTGGCCTAACCTGACCTGCCCTAACCTGACCTGCAATAACCTGACCTGCCTAAACTGACCTGCCCTAACTGACCTGCCTAACCTGACCTGTCTAATGACATAGCTAAACAACCTGTACTGCCCTTAAACCTGACTGCCCTATCCAACCTGCCCTGCCTAACCTGCCCTGCCCTGTCCTAACCTGCCCTGCCCTAACCTGACCTGCCCTAACCTGCCATAACCTGACCTGCCCTAACCTGACTTGCCATAACCTGAGCTGACCTATCGTCCCCAGGTCAGCGTGTGGTGGACGTGTGCTGTGGCTCGGGGGACGCTCAGACGGTAGCCGTTACAGATGCCGGACTGGTCTACACCTGGGGCGACGGTGACTACGGCAAACTAGGTAGGATCTTGTGTTGTGTGGTTTGATATTTGTTTACTCGAAGCGTGTTCTGTATTACAGTGTGTGTTCTTGCACTAAATTGAACGTCATTTGAATGGATGTGTAGTAGCTCTGTCGGGAGAGCGTTGTACTTAATTTGAGCTCACCCAGTGTGGAATTGCCCGATCGGACGGTATGGAGCGGGGTCTGCTCAAAAAGCTCTCCTTAGCGCTGGCTCTGAGTTCAGAAATATGTCCATTCAAAAGGTTCGAACTAAAATTATTTACAAATACCGTGATCTATATTCGGAATAACGCTGAGCAGCAAAGCTGTTTAGTGCAATGTTTGGTGCGACATCTTATTCATGCGACAGATTCGGATTACTGTGCGATTTCTCATCCCATCGCCATCCATCTGACAAACGTCTGTCTGCGTGTCAGGTCGGGGTGGCAGCGAGGGCTCCCGTGTCCCGCAGCTGGTGGAGCGTCTGCAGGAGGCGCGCGTGGTGCGGGCCGTCAGCGGAGCCCAGTTCACCGCGGCGCTGACCGACACTGGCGCCGTCTACACCTGGGGAAAGGGCGACACCTTCCGGCTGGGACACGGCACGGAGGAGCACGCCAGATACCCGCTCAAGGTGGAGGCGCTGGCCGGTAGGTGAGCTGTAGGGGGGGGGGGGGAAGGGAGGCGTGCTGATAGTGGAAACTGACTTAATGTGCTTTATCCGGTAATTGAGTAATGCTTAAGTGCCCGTCACCACCTGCCCGTCGCGTGTCTCTTCACGTCACCGTCTCCTGCCCTCCGCCGTCCCCAGGCCGTAAGGTGCGTCAGCTGTCGGTGGGTGTGACCACGTGTGTGGCGCTGACGGAGGACGGCCAGCTGCTGGCCTGGGGCCGCGGCGTGGCGGGCAGGCCGGCCGTGCTGCCCACGCCCACACCGCTGCCAGAGCTGGACGGACGGGCCGTGCTGGGAGTCTGCTGTGGGCCCGCACAGGTTAGTCTGGACAGTGAGGACGGGAGGGCTACAGGCACGGCCAGTGGACACTGGATAGTTAGAACATGGGACTGCAGATGAGGCTTCTGGGACATATGAAGTTCAAATTCGTGTTCGTGTGGTAGTCAAGTACGTTTGGTGGTGTTCAGTGATTGGCTTTGTTACCTATTGTTCACGACCTTAGACAATTGTGTAATTCACTTTCCGCTCTGCTCTCGATGCATTAACTACGCTGATGGTCCACCTCAACCGCTTCTCTTGTCTGACCGTAATTGCCCGTCTTGGTGTATTCTCTGCGGGTCGTCTGACATCTCATCTTAAGTACATCATAAGTACATCTCTGTCCCGTGCTGACCGGCCCCTGCGTCCCGCTCCGTGTGTATGTCGCCAGGTGTTCGCCTGGTCTCTGGGCTCGGAGAGTAAGGTGCCGCGCCGGGTGCCGTTCGTGGTCGATGTGTCTGAGTGCACGTTCGTCTACCTGGACCGGCTGATGGAGCGTGCGTCGCCGTCGGCCGCCGCCGCCGCCCGGCCGCCCACCCAGGAGGACGAGTGTATGATGGTGGCTGCCCTCCGGCTGCTCACACTGCAGGTCAGACGGCAGGAGTGTCCTCACAGAAGAGGACAAGATGATTATATCGGGAGAGGAGGATGGCTATTCGAGAATACACTTTAGAGATATCCATCTTTTGGTGTTAATCCTGTCCCGTTGGTGTCTCTACGAACGTGTCTACCCATCGATGAAATGCTTCGCAGGAATCATGTATCATGCGGAAACGCAGACAGTGAAGCTTGGAGCCCGCTGCCATTTGTCTCCCGTGTTCACCGGTCCCCCCCTCGTCTGCCAGCTGCACGTGGCCATCACCCACGGCTTGTCTCTGTCGGAGCTGGGTCTGTCGGCCGGCTCCCGGCTCCTCACCTCTCTCCGTGGCCGGGTGGTGGAGCTGGCCAGCGGCTCCGGTGTTCTCGGCTCGGTCCAGGCGGCCGCTCAGGCCACGCTCAAGGTCGGCTGGAGTGCTCTGCTGCCCACGGCTGAGGAGCGAGCCAAGACGCTCTCCACGCTGCTACCACACGCAGGTCAGTCGGCAGACGGTCAGGTCAGTCAGCAGACAGCCAGGTCACTCAGCAGACGGCCAGGTCAGTCAGCAGACGGTCAGGTCAGTCAGCAGACGGTCAGGTCATCAGCAGGACGGTCAGGTAGTCACAGACGGCCCAGGTCCACTCGCAGACGGCAGGTCAGTCAGAAGGACGGCCAGTCAGTCAGCAGACGGCAGTACTCAGCAGAGCGCCAGGTCATCAGCAGACGGTCAGGTCAGTCAGCAAGCACGGCCAGGTTACTCAGCAGACGGCCAGGTCACTCAGGCAGACGGCCAGGTCAGTCAGCGACGGCCAGGTCAGTCCAGCAGACGGCCAGGTAGTCAGCAGACGGCCAGTCAGATTCAGCAGACGGGCCAGGTCAGTCAGCAGACGGCAAGGTCAGTCCAGCAGACGCAAGTAGTCAGCAGACCAGGTCAGTCAGCAGCGGTCAGGTCACTCAGAGAGGCAGGTCACTCAGCAGACGGCCAGGTCACTCAGCAGACGGCCAGGTCACTCAGCAGACGGCCAGGAAGGGAGTAGTAGACACGGGGAGCGGGTTTGTTGGAGGGGAGTGGGGCGTTGTGCCGTTGAGGGAAGTTCTGTGGGGATTGCGTCGGCTGGATGGTTATGCTGCCTGGTCGCCTTTTGATATTTTATATAGTTTAATTAAATTGTATGCATCACGCATTTGTACATCTTTATTGCTAATGTTTTTCCCTTCCTTTCTGTATAACGATGATGATTGTTATGTTCATGAATTACCTGTTAAAGGGCTGGAACTTTCCGATATTGACGTAATGGCTCGATCGACAACTGAGCAGTCGTGGCTCGTCAGTAGCCGGGTCTGACCGCTGTCTGTACCGCAGGCTGCGAGGTCGGCTCGCCCAGTGCCGGCCGTCTGTTCATGACGGATCTGTTGGTCTCCTCGCTGATGGCCGACGGAGGTCTGGAGACTGCGCTGCGGGCTGCTGTGCAAGGTACGGACCGGCTGACTTTCGGCAGGTGCTCGTGAGATATTGTGGATAGCGTGTCATCTTCTAAAGGGACGCCTTAGTGGCTGCGTGGGCTCAGTTTCTATTTCCCTCAATTGAAGTACAGGACCTGGAGGACGGTGGCTAGAAGTAGATGTTGCTGTCCCATTTGATGACTCCGTTTTCTCCCCTCAGCTGAAGTGCAGGACCTAGCGACCTCCTGTTCCCCTCAGTTAAAGTGCAGTGTTTCTTCTCCTGTCCTGCCTCAGTTGAAGTGCAGCAGGTGCAGAGATGATGACCCCGCCCTTTCTCGCCCTCAGTTGAAGTGCAGGACCTAGAGGAGGGAGGCGAGAAGGAGGTGCTGTTGTCACAGATGATGACGGAGCAGGCGCAGCTGGAGGCCGAGACGAAGCGGTCGCAGAGCGCCGGCGGGGAGAAGCCGCCCATTCCGCTCCTTCATCTGGTCAAACAGCTGCTTAGGTGAGTTCAGGACAGTTGTGGGCCCGTGGCTGTGGAAGTACGATGAATTGATGGTATGAAGACAGCCGCTGGAAAGCTTGAGATTGTGTCTGTGTGGAGCTTTGAAAGTTGCTCTTTGCATTTCTTCTCAGAAAAATGTCGATGTGGGTGTTGGCTGGATCTGTGTCTTCTGAGTTATGACCTATCCGGATTTCAATAACGGTAGCCTGTATTGCGTAGTGGCATCCATTCTCTCCCGTCGTGACGCGTGCTATCTGCTGTACTATCCACCGCTCGTCTCGCGGCTGACTCACTGCACCTATGTCCCCCGTCAGGAACATCTCCTCCCAGACGCTGTACCGTCTGCAGACCCTGACCACCGCCGCTGCCGAGTCTCCCACCCTCTCCCAGTCCACCCCGGACCTGCCTCCTCCTCCCCCTCCTCCTCTCTCCTCCTCCTGCCCGGGGAGTGGCGGTCTGCGCCGCTCCGCCTCGCTGGACCTGCTGGTGCGCTTCCAGCGGCTGCTGCTGGCTGAGCTGCACCACCTCGGTGAGCCGGCCGCGGGCGATGAGAAGCTGGAGCGGCACGACCGCGGCGCCGGCTCGCTGCTCGCCAAGTACGTCCAGCTGCTGATGGTGTATGTGAATGACACGCTGTCGGTGGCGTGCGGTGTGGCGGCGGGCGGCGCCAAGCTGTTCGCGCTGGTGGCTGCGGCGCTCCGGGATGATGCTGTCGGTGAGTGTTGGGAAGGGGTGTGGAGCAGCTGCGGGGGATGAGTGGTGACTGGTGGGTGGCTGGGGTGGTTCGCGCTGGGATGTCGGCGTGATTTGGGTTAAGGAGTGGTTGATGTGGGCGAATGAATGGTTAGTTCATGTGAATGAATGGTCAGCTTATTTAAATGAATGGTCGGTTCATGTGAATATATGGTCAATTCGTGTGAATGAATAAATAATTCATGTTAATGAATGGGCAATTCATGTGAATGAATGGACAATTAATGTTAATGAATAGGCAATTCATGTGAATAAATGGACAATGCATGTGAATGAATGGCCAATTTATGTGAATGAATGGGAAATTCATTTGAATGAAGGGGCAATTTATGTGAATGAATGGTAAATTCATATGAATGAATGATCGATTCATGTGAATGAATGCACAATTAATGTAAATGAATGGACAGCTCATGTGAATAAATGGGCAATTCATGTGAATGGATAGGCATTTAATATCAATGAATGGTCAATATATGTGAATGAATGGGCAGTTCATGTGAATGAATGTGCAATTTATGTGAATGAATGGTCAATTCGTGTGAATGAATGGACAATCGATGTGAATGAATGGTCAATTGATGTGAATGAATGGTCAATTAATGTTAATTAATGGGCAACCCATGCAAATTAATGTGCATTACATGTAAATTAATGGGCAAATCATGTCTATGAATGGGCAATTCATGTAAATTAATTGGCAATTTATGTAAATGAATTGGCAATTTATGTAAATGAATGGTCAATCAATGTGAATTAATAAGCAATTTATGTGAATTAATGGACATTTTATGTGAATGATAGAACAATGATTGTGAATGAATTGACAATTAATATGAATAAATGGGCAATTCATGTGAATGAGTGGGCAATTCATGTGAATAAGTGGGCAATGTATGTGAGTGAGTGGGCAATTTATGTGAATCAATTCATGTGAATGAATGGTCAATCCAAGTGAATTTCATGTGAATTGTGAATGATTGTCTCTTGTTTCTGGGATTGTAATGAATTACTAATATCTCCTATTTCTCAGACGTTGGAGCTGATTGTACACACGTGTCTGTTCCACCAGGAGTGCTGGTGCCGGAGCTGGTGATGTGTCTGCTGATGCTGCAGCAGCGCAGTCCGGTGCTGCGCTGCGGGCACCTCTCCGGCCCTCTGCTGCCGCTGCTCGACACCCTGGATAGGTTCAACCGACTGGCGCCCGGCGCCGACAAGGAGGACGCAGAGGACCTCGCCTGGCCCGGCATCATAGGTCAGTCGCCAGCCCGGCCGCCGCTCAGCTCAGTTGGCTTTTAGACGAGAGTGGCGAAATCTTCACCTGGAAGTCTAACATGTTCTCTTACGAAAGGTGAAAATCGAGCTTGGTTTCAGGCGTCAGGTTTTCAGTTTCAGCTTTTTAGATTTATGTAAATGGCTCAGCATGCGTAGGCAGCTTAAGCTACGGACGAAGCATAACATCAGCTACTCAAAGCCTTCCTGGAACCCACTATGAGTAGTTATCAGGAGCCCGGCCTCTACTAACCCTGTGCGGCGTCTCCCGCAGGCGCCTCTCACTCGACGCATTCGGTTCGCTCCAACGACGACGTGCCGGTGATCAGACGGGCAGACATCGAGAACCACAACCGCGACGGCGGCCTCTGGGTCGTCATCGCCGGCAAGGTCTACGACGTGCACGACTTCAAGTGAGTCGAGCTCAGCTGAACCCGGCGCTGGAGTGGCTGGCGAGCAGTGCAGGGTGTTTTGAATCAATACCGGGCACGGGGCTCAGGACTAGAGCATTTAACAGTGTGATTTACTCCAATTACAGTGTGATGTACTCCGTTCGATCTCATTGCAAACCGTTTGAGTTCGTTTAATTATGTTTATTTTTTGCTTTATCCTCTTGGGCATCTGTGTGGCGCCCGTGTGACAAATCAGAATAGTTCCGCCTAACCCAAGTGACTCCGCTGAGCTCACCTTACTCGCGTCTCACACCCGTCTCACACCCGTCTCACACCCGTCTCACACCCGTCTCACACCCGTCTCACACCCCGGCTCTCACACCCGTCTCACACCCTGTCTCACACCCGTCTCACACCCGGTCTCACACCCGTCTCACACCCGTCTCACACTCCGTCTCACACCGTTCCTCACCACCGTCTCACACCCACGTCTTTACACCCGTCTCACACCCGTTCTTCACACCCGTCTCACCACCCGTTCTTCCGTTCTCACACCCGTCTCACACCCGTCTCACACCGTTCTCACAACCCGTCTCACACCCGCTTCACACCCGTCTCACACCCGCTCTCCACACCCGTCTCACACCCGTCTCACACCCGTCTTCACACCCGTCTCACACCCGTCTTCACACCCGTCCTCACACCCGTCTTCACACCCGTCTCAACACCCGTCCACTACCCGTTCTCACACCCGTCTCCACACCGTCGCACACCTCTTGACTCATTTAGACTCCAGCTGGCCCCATCTAACCCAGTCCACCCTTGTCTGTGCAGGGCGGGACGCGCCCGTGCGGGCGCCGAGCTGCTCTGCAAGCGCTCTCCGGGAAGGACGTCACAAGCCGTTCGAGGCGGCGCAACACTCCCGCAGGCGTGGATCTACTCAAAAGCTTGCTGGTCGGACCGCTGCATAGGAGCCGGACACGAGCCGGGGCCGGGTGGGCGGCCGGGGCGGGGACGGCTGACATCAGCTCGCTCTCCTTCTCCGCTGGTCGGACCGAGAAGGTTCGCTGGCGTGTGCTGGGCCTGCAGGCGGCGTCGCTGTACCGCAGCACGCTGCCGCAGCCGGCAGAGCTGCAGGACGGCGCCGCTGCTGCAGACAGGAGTGTTCGATGGGGGACTGGAGGTGGGTCAGGAGTAGATGTGGTGCCGGGCTCTGCTCTGGTGGTGGGCGCGGCTTGGAAATGTTGGGGAGATGTGTTTTTCAGGTGGTGTGCGATGGACATGACGAAGCTAAGACATTATGATAGGAAACGCTTGTTTTTATTATTCTTCAAACCAGCTGCTAGTTGTGAAAAGACGAGGCACAACGATGCCACATGGGATCTGTACAGTAACGTAAACGCCGTTTGTTCTGATGTCGCCAACGTGTCACGGTTCTGGTTCAGTTCCAGTCCGATGATCGGAGACGTGTCCCCTGTGTCTCCCCTGTCCATTGCAGCGCGGCGTCTCTCAGAGCTCGGAGGACGCCGATAAGGACCGCGAGACGAGCAACTCACCGTTCAAGGCGCACATGAACTCATCCACCATGGAGGACACCGTCAAACTCACCATAGCCTACGCCGAGGATCCCGAGGTTAGTGTCCTGTCGATGTATGGTTAAGCGCGTACGAACCTGGGTCTCCCCGCTCATTTGTATTTATATTTCTACTTTCTATTATTATTATCGCATCGCGAACTTTTGCGTGTGTTCGAATTTGTCATTTTTGTTCTGCTTTTGTTTTTCTGGCGCGCTCGCGTTACCGCCGAGATGCTCTGCGCCATCTAACCAGTTCCGACCGCTCCGTGCGTCGCGTCCTGGCGGGACCGTACCCCGCTCAGCGGCAGTCGGCGCGTGTGTTAACCCTGCTCGTCCCCCCCCCCCGTCTGACACATACTCATCTGCGTCTCGCTCTCTCTCCCAGGACGAGTCGGCGCGCCGTCTGAGTGCCGCCATCGCGCGCTACTGTGAACAGCGCCACATCCAGATGCCGCTGCAGGTGGCCACTGACCACCCTGTGGAGCAGGTGGGCCGGCTGCTGCTGGCCGCCATCCTCCGACAGACCGGGCTACACCGCCGGCTGACGGCCTTCGTCAGCAGACCGACCGGTGAGTCGGGGACAGGGGAGGGGCACCGGTGAGTCGGGGACAGGGGAGGGGCACCGGTGAGTCGGGGACAGGGGAGGGGCACCGGTGAGTCGG
>VOPJ01015984.1:0-11617 GCA_014673585.1 Semibalanus balanoides | reverse complement strand
CCTTCCGATGACCTACTCTAATGCACGGGTGTTTCCAGGGGACAGTTGTGGTTTCACTGAATTGTGCCTTCCTATGACCTAATGACTTCTTTTACTTCTGCAGTTTCTAGAACATTTTGTGACGCTTATTTTAAATATGGGACCCGTTTTGCATAATTATATATTCCACTGGACACATTTATGCACCCATTAATTAAGCGTAATTTTAAGCGTAGCCCATTAATTAAGCGTAACCCATTAATTAAGCGTAAGATGTTGTAGTTCCGTTACTTGTTACTCCGTTACTCATAAAATTAGTTCCGTTACTCGTCACTCCGTTACTTTGCGACAAATTTAACGGAAGTTACTTTAGTCCGTTACTTTAGTTTAATCTACGCCCCTTTTGGGGGGATCTGCCCCTCCCGGATTTTCTACATAACTCAAAAACTGTGCCAGATATCGAGGTGAAACTTACAATGCCATTTGCGCAACATAAATTATACGTCTTCTTAAAAAAATTATAAAATTGATGAAGCACTTTGGGAGATAATGACGTTTAAATAACGTCATGTCATGCCATTTTTGGTTGAAAAACGACACATCTTTGAAAAATTGTAGCAAATCGAGTTTTTAAGTTAATTGCAAATTGCAAATACAAACGTCAAAACACCAAAAATTGCATTTTCTTAAAAAATGTTACTCACGTTAAAAAATAACCCCTCAAAATAAAGATAAAACTGATTCCTTCGGATTTTTGTTTTATTCATAAAACAAACTTTTTGAATATATTAAAAAATGGAATATATATGAGAGGACCAAGCATGGACGATACCTAAAACTTAAATTCAAAGAAATGTCTTTAATTGGAACCGACTGATGCACAGTGGGGCCTTTTTCCGATTAGCTGGAAATAATTAATGACGGCCAAGCTGTCATCCGCAGTAAAACCAGCTGCGGCATATCGGAAGAGGAATCAATTGCGCATGTTTTGAGAGCAAAAAAGGAGTTTGAAAATGAGGCACCGCCTCTAGCTGAGCCGATTTTTGTTCAAATTTTAGGGCACAACACACGCAATTTCAGTCTTAGGATGAATCCACAAATTTAAAGACGCTAGGCGTACGGTTTAAAGCAGCCAAGACGACAAACTAACGGGGTTCTGCCCGCAGGGCATAGGCCTTTACCTTGCCTGTATTGACCTCACATAACCTCATCATCAAAATTGGCTGTAGCAATCAAAGGACGAGTTGGGCGCAGGCAGTTTCTGGGTCGGGGACAGCATCAGACATTCTGGCATACGCTGGATGTGTCTCGAAGCGTCGCCCGCCGCTCAAAACTCTTATATAAAGTACATTATACATTTACATGTTTTTACATGCGCTTCCGTCAACAAACTTCAGGTTCGATCGCACTTTAAATATGCTTACCAAGGTTAACAGAGTAAACCAATGCCAGATTCGACAAATTCAGATATTTTGGGTCCCGGGGGCACTGCAATTTTAAAGGAAAATCTCAACCTTCACATTTGTCATTTCGGCTGGCTACGGGGCGAAAGGCCCCACTGTGTGATGGCTCACTGAGTCACTGAGTGGGGCATTCCACGACATTTCGACAATTTTTTATCCCAAAGCTGTCCCCCGGGAGTGTCCCCCGAGCTGTCCCCCGGGAGTGGTGGCCGTCGTTCATGGCGTGGGCCCTCCTCGCAGCTTCGTCCTGCGGGAAGGGCCTGTCCATGGGCGGCTGCCCGGTCAGTGTCCATTTTACCTATTTTACCCCTTTCTCCTTCATCCCATGGCTGCGCAATGGTCCGACTGGGCCGAAGCGGTCTCTCCCTAAACAAAACAAAAAACAAAAAATAACGGAAGTTGCCCACCACTGCTCAGAGGCAGACATGTTCCATTCCCCCAGGCGTTTTGGCCTTTAAAGGGAGTGTGCCTACTCTTTTGAAATGTCAAATATATTTTTCTTACGGTAAGAAGCCAATGGTTTTAGAATATTGGTCTACGATAAAACATTCACGTCTGAGCCCCTTTAGTTGAATTTTTACTTCTATTCTGCTTGCATTTGCTTTGTTTCAAAACTCATAAACGGATCGTCACTATAAACAGAAAAGTAGCGAAGATGTTACCTATAATGGCGCACTTAAAAGACGTAAACAAACCCTTTAGAGCAATGTATTGGGTTTGTTTACAGTGATCAAGATCTGTTCGCAGCTTTATCAGTGCCACGATTGTTTGCTATTGGCCAGAGCCTAACAATATATGTAGCGTGTAATTTAAGAGGAATGCTTCTAGTAGCGAAAGTCTCTCTGGCGACATCGATAATTAAATTTCTTCCAGAATGTGATCTGGCGCGACTATGAAATATCTCAGCAACTAGTGAATCTGGGGAATGAAGCATATGGCTAAATCAGAAAAATCTGTTCTACAGGACTAGTGCGTCAACACTTCCATGCCAATGTGAGTATGCACACTCCCTTTAACATGAGTATTGTGGCGCGGGTGATTGCTTTATAGCACTTCCGCCACATTGCAAACTATTGCTTTCCTGTTGCTTACTTTTTCCATGTACAAGTTTTTCGTCAATCGAAAGTATCAGACACGCGAAATGGCCAAGATCCTTTCGGGATCATGGATCGAGTTTCAGAGATCCCAAAGTGGGGGATCTTCAGGCTATTTTCGAACGTTTTTTGATAACCAAACAAACCAAACAGGCACAGAACAAATAGAAGAGGGATCCGGGACGCTAGAAGTTACAAACGCATAATTAGTGCTGTGTTGCTGTTATCGTTGTCAGAACCTTGATTCCAAATTTGAGGCTTCTCGGATCCGAGCACATGTCTGCTCAGAGGTCACATAATTACCTAAGACCTTAAAATCGGACAATAATGGCTTCCTCTTGTAACAAGCAGCACGGCGCACGCTCGCCCGTTTTTAATCGCAGCTCTAGCTCAATGAGGGGTGAAACGCCAGGGGGTCATACCAACCCACCACCTACACGGCCACGCAGTGATCTTCTTGCCCTGCACTGACGAGGGTTAAATGCATTTTGAGTCATTTTCTTATGCACTACCAACCACGGGCTAGAGGCTAAAATCAACAGGACCTTTGTGTGTACTGTGTACCATAACAACTACTGCCTCCTATACTAGGCCTTTACCATTGTACAGTTTCACTGCTATGCTACAGTGACGACATCTGTCGGCTTGCTCGGAAATAGGTACCGACTCTGAGGTCGGACGGATTTGAATAGATTGTCCTACAGTACAGTGCGTATAGCGCTTCAGTAGATAGACTACTGGCGTCGTCGAGTTGCCAGGCCGAATATACGGTAAAATACACTTTTTTCGTTCGCTTTTTGCCGAGTTCGATAAATATCCGGCAGCAAATTTGGCACCTCATCATTGATCCACTTCGATAAACTCTACCACAGCCTGTCCAATCTGCAAAACAGGCTGGGCCAAGGCCTTCAAAGGAATTTTCACTGGGGGGGGATGGGGATTCTCACTGACGCATCTAGCTTCGGTTTGGTGGCAACCTTTTGCCCAGTTTCAGTCAGCGGAAAGTCATTGACTGGGGGGGGGGGTAGCGTGGCGGTCGGGCACTGGTGGATCTTATGGGAGCCAACCTTTGAACCGACCGAAGGTGCAAAACACAATCTATTCGAACCTCTACCGGATCACTATTTCACTTCTACAGGTCACACGTAAAGACGCAAATATTTGAAATTGACGAGCCGGCCAAATACGTATTCGTTTGTTTACCGGCCAGATTGTGTTCAAACTGTATACACAATGTTCGTGCTGATAAGAATACATGACATGTAAAAAGTATTTGTAGCTGAGGTCAATCGCTTGACCTCAGGAGGTGCAAAAGTAACCGGGAGGTCAAATATCGGGATACCGCATAAAGTTTTCCCTTAAAATACTTATCGAAGTCGTTTCAATGGCTAAATATCCCCCTAGCCTGTAGACGATGCAAAACAAGAGATCTGACCATCCCTGGTCACTATTTGACCCCAGGTCACACCATAAGCTGTCACTATGGCACATGGGAGAATGACTGGGTACCGTATAACTTTTTCCAAAAATCACTTAGATAAAACATTCGAACATCATCGCCTTCATACCTTTAACACATCAAAGGCTCACAACACAAAACTTGACCCTTATTGGTCATCATTTGACCTCAGGTCACCTGTAAAGACGCTAATATTTGATTGACGAGCCGGCCAAAATATTCGTTGTTTACCAGCCTTTGTGTTAAACTTATACACAATGTTGGTGTCGATAAGTCTATTTGACATGTAAAAGCATTTGCAGCTGAGGTAAATCGCTTGACATCAGGAGGTCAAATAGTAACCGGGAGATCAAATCTCGGATACCGCGTAACGTTTTCCTTAAAATACTTATCGAAGTCGTTATAACGACTAAATGTCCCCTCTAGCCTAAGACGGTGCACAACAAGAGATCTAGCCGTCCCTTGTCACCATTTGATCTCAGGTCACAACATAAGTTAATACTATGGCATACCGGAGAATGACTGGATATCGCATAACTTTTCCCCGAAATCATTTAGATAAACTTTTCGACCACCATCGCCTTTCGGTACACAACACAAGACTTGACCCACACATGTCACTATTCGAATAAAAAAATATATTTCGTCACCCATCCCCTCCGGTGACCTAGCCTAACTTACTCCTATATTTTCCCATTGTTCACGGCTACAACTGAACGGGCTCTGCAAACAGGCCCACATGTTGCCTGACCGTTCGTTCACCAGTGCACAGTGACGGACGGGCCCGCGGGGAGTGCGCATGCGCAACCTCCAGCGTCATCCAGTCGAAGACGCGCGATGCTGCCATGGAGGTGGACGAAGGCCGAGCTGGAGATGCGGGCCAAGATCCATGGCTCCTGACAACACACGCACAGGAGCAGAATGTCACTGTCGTCCTCGTCCCTGCAGGTCAACCACGGAAGGTCAGTGTTGGTCAGGTAGAAGCCGACGGCAGCGCCACCACCGCCGCTGCGGCCTACAGAGGAAGTGACGGAGGAACTAATAGTATGATTCACTGCCGGAATCCGCGGAGGACTGTAAGCTTGTCATCAATTTTCTTTCTAACCGATCTTTCACAGTGCACAGCGCCAATACATAATCTAATCGACTCGAACAACAGCAGGGCTTACCGCACGGAGCTGTTCTTTCACCCACTCTCTTCCTTAGTATGATTGACGTCTTTGGTAATACAGAATCATTCAATCTCGCAGCAATTTAAAGAGAATGCTTCACTATTGTATTGGTTTTGAACTGAGATACCCATTATCTTTCGGCGCTATTTAAATTTAAAGTCTAATTACGTTAAAGTATATATTTTTTAAAGTATAAATGACTATCGCATTTTTGTCTAAACTTGACCGTTTTTAAGCAATTGAATTGTAAATTTCCAAAAGGGGGTCTATGCAAGTGCGGCTGCTGATGGGCTGACAGCCACTTCAATGTTGTCGGTCCTGAGACAGAAACTCCTTGTATCTATCGAACCTTGGTTGGATTACCTGCTGCGATTTTACGATACGCCAGGGCAGCTAAAACAGCAGATCTTGGCTTATGCATCAACTGTGGTCTGTGAGACCTACCATGTGACGCATCATTGTTGTAAGGTGGCTCCGGTTGGAATGCTTTATGTACATCCCCGATTGTTGGTTTGACTTCACCTGTAATTGGGCGTTTGCCTGTTGGTGATTGAATATAGATACAGAATACAGAATTCGAGACTAGGTGGAGGAAATGCACAAGTGCATAATGTATTATAAGTATTAATAAGTAAGTAATGTGTTCAGTCTCAGTGTAAACTGTAAAGAAATGAGGTTCTTTATATTAAATGATTATGCATGTTTGCTGGCACGTTTATCTACAGTATCACGTTGCAGCACATGCCGTACGGACTAGGGACGCTAGGACGAAATAAAAACTAGTGCGGGGCAAAATCACGCTTATGGGGGAAAATCATGTTTGCCCCGCAAGCGTCTTGAATGGTGCAGCAGTTGCCAGCCCCCGCCCCCCGCCCCCTCTCTTCCGCCGCCCGACTCCGAATCAGATACTTATCCGATGTTCCTATTGTCAGAAACTGAAACACTGAGGATACCTGCAGGAACAGATAGGTAGGTACGCTTCAATAAGTGTATTAACACACCACATTATTAACGTGGAAAAAATGTCGCTCTTCATTTTCTTTTGGTGTTTATCGCGTAACCCCACCAGACTGAACCACACACATTAATTCCAACACCAACTGCACAACTCACAGATACCAACACGTTGATCGCTCATTGGCCATACTGGACTGAGGCGGGTAATCAGCGCAACACATGCCCTAAGGTAAAATACTGGGGATGCCGTTTTGCCGCTCGTTTTAATTGGGTAATCGGGAACGACACACACATGATCACGGTCAGGAGTGGGAAAGATTCGAACCTATATATGCATTTCGGTCACCAGACGCATTCGCCACCCCACCCGCCGCACCACCACCAGCGTCCCTTCTCCCTGATTCACATGCTGCGCCGTTAAACTAACTACATTTGATCCTATTGCATCCGCTGACACAGTGCGTGCTTCATTTCCGTGTCACTATGTAACTATGCTGCCGCCGGGCGTGGTGCTTCATTTCCGTGTCACTATGTAACTATGCTGCCGCCGGGCGTGGTGCTTCATTTCCGTTGTCACTATACTATGCTGCCGCGGGCGTGGTACTGCCTTCATTTCCGATGTCACTATTGTAACTATGCTGGCCGCCGGCTGCCGTGGTGCTTCATTTCCGTGTTCCACTATTTAACTATGCTGCCGCAGGGCGTGGGTGCTTCATTTCCGGTGTCACTATTTAAACTATGCTTTGCGCCGGGCGTGGTGCTTCATTTCCGCGTCACTAATGTTAACTATGGCTGCCGCCGGGCGTGGTGCTTCATTTCCGTGTCACTATGTAACTATGCTGCCGCCGGGCGTGGTGCTTCACTTCCGTGCCACTATATTGCCGCCGGGCATGAGGTACCCAGGTGGCGTCAGGTCGCCGGTCAGGTGGTCGTCCCGCAGAAGAAACTCACAGTTGACCGTCACGGCGCCGGCCTGGTCCCTGCTGACCAGCAGGCGCGTCTGTCCCGTGTTCCAGCTGAGGTGCAGCTGGCCGGCGGGCAGCTGCTCCGGCGTCAGCTGCAGGCCGTGCTGCCGCTGCAGGAACAGCAGCAGGCAGTACATCGCATTGCCGTGGGTGAACACCGCGGCCTCTCCCCGATCCTCGGCGCCGCCGGCGCCGCCACCCGCCGTCATCTCCTCCACCAGCTGCGTGAAGAAGGTGGCCACGCGCTGCTGCGCCGCCGCTATCGTCTCCATCCCCGGTATGGGCTTGCCGGTGCGCAGTGACTCCTCCTGGATCTTCTTCGCCTCGTCATAGGAGACGCCCTCGAGCGAGCCGCCCTCCCGCTCGCGCAGCAGCGGCTCGGCGCGCGGCTCGGGCGCCGCCGCCCCCGCCGCCGCCAGCGCCCGCCGACAGGTCTCCATGACACGCGTTGTGTCGCTGCTGTACACCAGTCGGAAGGCGGCGCCCTCGGCCCGCCAGGCGGCGCCCAGCGCGTCCGCCTGCCGCCGGCCCGTGTCGTTCAGAGGGGAAGGCGTGTGGGAGGCGATGATGCGCCGCACGTTGTCGTCTGTCTCGCCGTGCCGCACCAGCCGCACGTGAAACGAGGCGGCCATCGCTGGTCAGGACGAGGCGCACCCGGTCTGCAATACAGAGGACAAAGCTGTGCGTTAATCGAGAGGCGGAAGTGAACGATACGGAAAGTGCCGTGCCCGTGCTCGGTGTCATCTTTGCCGTGCCGCGGGAGGGGCATCTGAACGCCCCCTTCAAACTCGGCTCCTATGAGGAGTAAGCAGAATACAAACATATCATTCGATAGCTCGTCAGAAAATATGTCAAAACTATTTCAGTCATTTTTTGGCTCCAGACGTCATCGAAAGTGAAATTTACCAATTGTATGGTTAATTGACCCACAAAAACCTCCAAATATATCGGAAAACAGGAACTATGATGGCTAGAACCAAAACAAAATCTAAAGCAGGCACGTAGCCAGGATTTTGCTCAGGGACGCCCTCGAGCATGTGCATGTGACCTCGTCGGAAAAAAAACAAATTTTGCTCCTAGAATCTCATTCTATCTAGTGTGAAATCACACTTTTGGAACTATGATGGCTAGAACCAAAACTAAATCTAAAGCTCCTGCAAAAATTTAATCGCCATTGATATCCCAAATATTACCGCAGTTCCAACTTCCAGAGGTCATCAATGGTTAAAATGGTTATTTTGCCCAACTTTTTTTTTCGTCTAAAGCTTTTTATCTAATCACGTAAGGTCAATAATTGTAACGTCATCGACATCGTGTTTGTCTCTTCAATCAAGGCGCTTCGAATTATATCCTTTACAATTAGAAGGCATAGGTCAAATTTTAAAATTTGACCTTAGGAATGATTTATACAGATTGATACAGCCTCCAAGGTAATATGGTGGCCCAAGCGGGTCAAAACGCACATATTCGAAAACGGCTAAAAGGAAACGGCACAGTGATGTCTGTATCACGTTTATATTTGTATTCAATATTCAATGAAACGCTATTGATAAAACCGTGTTGATAACCTCAGATGACCTCAGTTGACCATGTAAGGGAAAGGGTCACTGAGTAAAACTTGTATCTGGGTCATCAAATATGACCTATAATCACTGGCGGATCCAGCCGTCTTTTTTTTTGGGGGGGGGCAAATTGATGGGAGGTCAAATGAGGCCAATTTTCCGAAATAGCAGAACAGCGGCGCACAGCGCCACTTGACGCATTGAATTTAGTAGGTACTAAACTAGATATCGCATTTTACAGATAAACTTAAACGAAAAAGACTGAAGACTGAGTTTCTAACAAACGTTTTTTTTTCTCAAATTTTTATCAAAAATGCATAGAAGCTGGTCAAAATTTCAAAAAGCAAAAATATCAAACTCAAATCGTTTCACGTACTTGGTGACTTTCGTTTTTTATGGGAGCAAAAAACATGTTGGCCATCCCCATTTCCCCCCTTCTAGGCCTTGAGGGGGCATGATTGGATTGCCCCCCCCCGATCCGCCAGAGCCTATAAGAGCATGACCCTAGAATAATTGGGTTTGATCTAAATGTAACGTGAAGTTAGCAACTTATTCAGCAGCTTATTCCAGCGACGACAACCGATTTCGATACAAAATACATCGATGGTCAATTAGACCACGTTAAACACGAATCTGATGTTTATTTGTTTATAGCACGTCTCCTTCAAGGTCAAAATCAAGGTCAAAGGACGGGAAATGAAAAAGTGCCAGATGATATCGCTCGACTTTGTTCATTTTGTACCCAAATGTAGCTCAGGGTAAGCTCTATATAGACGAACATCGAAAACCATAGCAATCAAGGTACCAATTAGCGGTAATTGGTGCCCAAACTTCAGTGCCAAAAAGGGCAGCGCTACAGCGCCGCCGTTTACCCACTATTTTCGAAAAACCTGAGGGGGCGTTCAATCGCCACCAACCCCCCCCCCTCTCCTACACGGCCTTGGGTTAAGAACTTAAGATACCAAAGCAGCTATAAAGCTTTAAAAATCACTTGTATTGTATCCTATATATTAGTGCATGACCACGGCCTTCACTTATCAGGATCTATGGAGTTCTGAGCGGAACGGACCTGTGTAGAGCTGGACTGACCTGTTTGGGCGTCGTGTGAGCTGTGACGTATACGGCCCACGACGATGCGCTGCACGTCTGTGACTGGCTGGCGCTGAGCTGACTCTAGTGTGGCGCTGACCGCTGACTAGTGTGGCCGCTGACTCTGGTGTGGCGCTGACCGCTGACTAGTGTGGCCGCTGACCGCTGACTAGTGTGGCCGCTGACCGCTGACTAGTGTGGCGCTGACCGCTGACTAGTGTGGCGCTGACCGCTGACTAGTGTGGCCGCTGACCGCTGACTAGTGTGGCCGCTGACTCTGGTGTGGCGCTGACTGCAGTGCGCTCAAAGTACCGTACAGGCGCGCGCTGCCGCACTCTGAATGACGCTGCACTATGAACTATGAACAGTCGCCGGCCACGCAGCCGCTGATAGGCGCGCCGGCCGGTGTGGACTGAGGAGTGAGTCAGCTCAGTCAGCTGACAGCCGTGGAGACGCCAAGTGCCGGGCAGTGGGTGGGTGGGCGGCCGGCGCGCGCCAGACGGCCTATCAAGGCGGCCCGCAGAGTATTGATTGGTCAGACACAGCCAACTGAAGCTCAAGCAGTCACTAGACCACCTGTCCCCAGCCACACCACCCGTCCCCAGCCACACCACCCGTCCCGCTACACCACCGTGTCCCCAGCATACACCACCTGTCCCCAGCATACACAATCCGTCCCCAGCCACACCACCCGTCCCCGCTACATCCACCCGCCCCAGCCACCACCACCCGTCCCCAGCTACATCACCCGTTCCCCAGCACACCACCCGTCCCCAGCTACACAACCGTCCCCAGACCTCACCACCCGTCCCCAGGCTACATCAACCGTCCCCAGCCACACCACCCGTCCCCAGCTACGATTTACCGCGGTCCCCAGCCACATACACGTCCCCAAGCCACAACCACCCCGTCCCCAGCCCACACCAAGCCGTCCCCAGCTCACCACCCGTCCCAGCCACACCACCCGTCCCCAGCTACACATCCGGTCCCAGCCTCACCACCCGTCCCCAGCCACCACCACCCTCCCCAGCTATCATTACCCTTCCCAGCCAACACTACCCGTCCCAGCGGCCAGCCTCACGCCAACCAGTCCCCAGCCACAATCCACCCCGTTCCCCAGCCACCCATCCGTCCCCAGGCCACACACCCGTCCCCAAGCACGACCACCCGTCCCCAAGCCAGCATCCATGCTTGTGGTGGCAATGAGCACTTAAACATTTCACACCGGACGATCGAATATGTGCTTTGTGTTTCACATGTGCGTAGTGCGTACGGTATATACGACCCTTTTCGTTTGTGAAGTCCAAATGGCGACGGCTGACACCCTGTACCATAATGTAGGGTCCGAGCCAGGAATCATCTATCTTTGATCTAGCACCAAAATGTTTACACCACACGCGATCTCCAGGCCGATACTCCTCGTCTTTTACCCGATGCTGTCGGTCATAATACCTTTAAACTCTCGCATACTTTCCAACTGCCGCTTCCGAGCCCACTCGGGCCACTGAAATACAATATACATCAGTCAACATACGGAGCTAATCCGAAACATAATCATCAGATTACTTTCGTACTGGGCGATTCGCAAGTTCTGAAAGGGGACTGTGAGGGTATCGCAAAAAGTACAAGAAAAATAGGCTAAACCCATAAGTACGGCATGTTTCGTTATTCATGGAAAACAATATTCCTGGGAGGAGCAGTTCCCAACCGGTCCCTGGTTCGAACACCAAAATAATTGCACAATTCCTTGACTCTACTGTTCTTCAGAAAGTTGAAACCTGAATCACATTCAGCACACTATACCCAGCCAACAATTATAATTGGGACCCAATTGGGCAGCACTCGGGTTTGCCCGACCAATTTGGTTGGGTTAGCCC
>VOPJ01015981.1:0-19936 GCA_014673585.1 Semibalanus balanoides | reverse complement strand
GTTTTCCAGGGTCTGTGATCGCAAGAATCTACCCTGTCCCTGGTTGCCAGTCCGTTCCGTTTTCAATGGTGCCTGGTTCATTGCATCTAGGATGTCCTGCTCACTGAACCATGGGTGAAAATTTAACGAGGCTTCAGCTTGGATAAATAAAATGCCGGGTTAGGTACGTAAAGTTGGTATGCTAAAGATTCACATGCGAGTTCGGCTTCAGTACAGCTGGCATAAATCTAAGTTGAGCTTTAGTCTGAGTTCGGCTTCTGACAATTTGGATGAAATTTGTCATGTTGCGTAAGATCACGGGCTTAATTTTTTAGGTCAGAATTCTGCTACTTTGCTGCAACCTGGGCAAGATTTTGCTCTTATTTGCAAACCAGTAGGGTATAGTTGTACCAGTGTTGTTTTGTATTAATTTAATCCAATTGTAGGGCGAGCTGGCGTTAAATCAATAAGTGACCGGGTGGTGAGTCGTACATCTTTGGAATATTCGAGTCGTAAGCTCCACGTCAGCCAGGAAAGGCCCCATGAACCAAAGTTTGCTTACATTGCAGGTCATAGACTAATATTTGTAAGCGCTCTCTTATTCTTAACGGTTGAATAGCACATTAAATGTTATTGTTATTGAATTTGTGCTGTGCCAGCATAACGTGCAGAATCAACGGTTACTCAACAGGGCTCATACTGAAAGGTTGTGTTGCATAAGTAGCCCAGGTAGGCGAAAACCCAGGTAGGCGATGGCTCTCCAAGATCAATAAGGACTTCTTACTAAACAATTATCAGGTGAGCTGCTGAAAACGGAGGCCATCACAGTGAACGAGCTCTTCTACTGGAAGAAACAGGTTCACGAACCCCATTCACCTGCTCACTCGCCAGTCAGCGATTGGAGGAGTTCGCCAATAACCGATTGGAGGTGTCCAAGTGTCTTAGCCACATCCAAGACGCAGCATGGATATTCAAGATGGGGATAGCAGCATCGCTCAAATATATCACTCAAAGGGACAGATTGCGCATTTTGTCTGCAGCAAACATGCAGACGTTCCTATTGAGTAGCATCCTAGCAGGCTCTGAGTAATGGCTAGTATGGTGAACTTCAAGTACGTTGAGTAGTAATGCGACGCTTGATCGGCATGAAACGTCAGTCCCTATAGTCATCCGGCTCAGTGCCGATGACATGTTTATTGTATTTGCCGGGACAGAGATAATGGTGCAGAGCGACAAAGTGTCGTTAGTGAGCAATGACAGGGGAGGCGGATCTGATTTCCGGGGGCCTCTCGCGCAGCTACCTGCATCGGACAGGCTGATGATAAAGTCAACCGTCCCTTGACTGCCAGCAGTGCGGCGACCTCGCGTGCCCAGCGGCGCTATGTCTGGTTTGCCGAGAAGAGTCTGACACGCCGGAGCACGTTCTGACGAGGTGCCCCCTCTGTCTGCCGGGCGCGCGTCTCCGTCTCTTCGGGACCATTCATCTGGAGCCACCACAGCTGCGGGACGGCGGGGCCGTGGCAGCCTTGGCCTGCGGCTACCTGTATTACGAGAGCCGCTGGGCTACGGCCGGCCGTAGGCCGACTCGAGAAGACAATCAACGACAACAATTTCCAGTTACGGAAGGGAATGCACAATGACCAGGAGCTTCAGAGTCTTCTAGCTTGCACTGAGGGCTTGCACTACCATGGGCACCGTATATATGAGCTTATACCAAGTTGTATACTGACTGAGGGCCCCTGATCAAGGTCTTCCAGAGGAACTCGATCAGGGACCCATCTCAAAAGGCCTCGATTTTATCAGGCCTTTCTAGGGTCCCTCAGGTCTTCCAAGGTAAACACAGACCTTCCGATGTCCCCTTCAGGCCTACGAAGGGCCCCATCAGGCCTACTGAAGGCTTCTGAGGGCTTTTTGTCTTCTTAGAGGACTCCTCACCATCAGGCTGGCTGGGAATACCTCGGGGCCCAAGGCCATATTTTACGTTGAAATGAAACCACCAATTTAGCTTCTTAGAGTTTCATATTGCAGACATAGGAGAATCATATTTCCCTCATCATTCGATTAGAGGCAAAATGCCCCCAACCCCAAACCACCTCTTCCGCAGTTTGTGGGGTATTTTTCTTGTTGGATTTAATAAAAAATAATGCATTTTATTTTTTCCCCTTTTTTCAGTAAAACGACGCAGTTCATAGGTTTTCACGTTAGTGACCTGACCTGTGCGGTCATTCGATGACCCTTGATCTTGAAATTCAAAACAGCTGGCTTCCTTGCACCACAAGCAATACGTTAGTGGTTATGTTTCCCTTTCGCTCTACTAAAAATGAAAGTGTATATGATTTTACCGGTGAAACTCAGGAATCTGCATTGGGCATATAATGATGGATGGCAAAGACAACTTCAAATGCAAAACCCACAAGCAAGGCGTGCTCTGATTTAAAAATAAATGACATATTCGGATTCAGCATCACAAATGACATATTTTCGTACTATGCCATTTTTAATTTGCGGAATTTTGCCTAATAACATAAGTACGGCCTAATACTGTAATACTGCTAATACTGTAATAGTATTAGCGGAAAAATATATTTATTTAGTGGCTTTTACCTACCATCAGAATATTAACTGCGTAACTAATGTCGACATCAATTCTGATTCTGAATTGGGGATATAATATAGCCGCACCCAAATATAATAACAGCATAAAATTACATATTCAATACGACCTTGAATGGCAAAATATTGGTAAAATAAAACGTTTCAAAGTTTAATTTAAATCACATGCCCTGTGGTCCTAGGTGAAGAAGTTATTACTTAAGTCCAAAACCGTCTTAAATCATGATGCCTCTTCCCCCGCCACTTGCGGACCCCTTGGTTGCGTCCCTGTCCTCGGCAGGTACGTAGTCAAGGGCCAAGGGGGCATGGGAATCCATGCGCCTCCCCCTGAGCAAACCAAATGTAGATATATTATAAAAAAGGATTTTGCTGACGAACCCGAACCTACTCGAGACAACGACCCCCCTCCTCCCCGGTCAACAACATTTTGCTGAGGAACGCAATTTTATTCTTCTACTGACGTAGCTTTCATCTGATACAAATTCTCGCTACGTAGCTGGTCCTCGGGCATCGGCCGAGGCAACTTTGAAAATACTGATCCATCCATGTTTATGGTTCAACTTCACAGGCCTTCATTACCCCCCGCAGAATTGCTCCGTTATCCTAAATGAGGTCATGAACCCACCATTTAGGAACCACTGATTTAGACTTTCTGTTTCTATATATTTCATTCTTTGCACCATATAAATGACGAGTTGAAAAAATGGGAAATCAAAACAAGAAGAAAAAAGAGACTGTTTGGGTCTGCTATACCATGGATGAGAAATGTGATGAGAAATGGTATTTCTCATCCATGGCTATACCAGTCCACACCAACATTAAAAACATGTATTCACTGATGCACCGAAGATGTCACTGAATATTTTACTTTTGCACTGTAGATGTCAAATTGATGTAGGAAAAGGTACCCGAAGTTTTGCGTTGATAGCGCTGTTCGTTTATGAGCTGTCGTGAAAATCCTTGGGGTGAGGGCGTTTTTCGCCCTCCCCCATGCCCCAGCCAGTGGCCTGTTAAACATATACACGGATTATTTGCAGGTGACCCAGAAAATGACATCCCTGGTCTCACCATGTCGGTGGAAATAAAGGAGGAGATAGTCGGCGCTACCACGTCTTCTTCGCCTGCTGACGGTAAGGTCATCTTGCTGGATAGGTCAAGCAGATGATTGTTTATCAAAACTTCTCTCTTGTTTTTTCAGATGCTGGCAATATAATAGGTGGAAAGGTTTCAAAGGGGTGTTGTGCGGTTGATCACGTTATCCCGCCGTTGGCTGGCGGAGAATAACGCCCCCCCCCCTCAGGGATTTTTGCAATGGCTAAAAAACGGACTGCTCTAGCAGCGCTAACTGCAGGTTGTCGTATCGTATTGTTTTCTTGTCGAAAAATACATCAATTTGACGTATCTGTGAAAAATTAAAGAACATGTCGAAAAATTGATTTGTTTTTTAGTTTAATGACGTCACTACACACCCCAGTTTGACGCAAAAATCAGCTTAACTTAACAGGCCGTACACAAACCATTTATAAAGCAAATTGCAATCTAAACCGTCAATAGACTGCGAATTCCAATGGATAGAAAATGGCTATCTCAAATAAAAAATACCCCAACATAGAAAGTTGGGGGTGAATGACTATTGACTACCAAGTCAACATTTTAAATGTTTTCGAAAACGGGGTATATGCAGAAGAACCACTCATGGACAATATTCAAGCCAAATAGCAAAGTAATATCATAATTTTTGACTGTGTGATGGCTCCAAAGTTATGAGTACCTACCTCATGACGTCATTATTGCGATAAAAATAACGTTTTGGGGCTTTTATTACCAGTTACAGGAAAAATGAATGCAGTTGCAGGAAAAAATGAAAAAGTGCTTACGGTGAGACAGTGACTTTTAGAAGTTTCGGTTGGTTCGCGCCGTGTCCACAAGTGACCACGATGACCCCGTCCGAAACTTCTTCTAATAGAAGGCTCTCTAATCCTGTGTGAAAATCACGTTAAGGGTAGCGACCTAGCGAGATAAATTATTTCACACCAGAACACCATTTTGGCGATCTAACCAGCAATTCTGCCATCTCAGTTCAAAACTTTAAAATGACCTATTTCCTTTACACCCTCGCGCAGTTGGGTTTAGCATTGTTAAACCGGATCTTAAAATGTCGCCAGTATACTTTTAAGATGTTTTAAAAATGGTTTAGTAGCAATGTTTTTAGTATATGAATGTATTTCTAGAAATGAACGATTCGTTGCTATTGCTGGGCGAGGTCCATTAGGAGTTAACTGGGGGTCAGTCGTTGAGTGACTAATAGCGTGCCCGTTCATTAATATTTTGGGAATCTTGACAAGTTTCGGTAGGTAGAGATCTGCCATCACAACTAACTTATGAATAATTATCTTGCTAATGGCCACTAAACCGCAATTTTGCAACCTACTTTATTCTTACCAGCATATTACACAATTCTGAGGGACATTTCAAGACAAAAATCGCATGCAAAAGTTGTGTGGTTAAGGAAGGGGTAAGTATACTAATACTTGCTTACTACTAGTAAGGCATGCATGGCATGAAGCAGACGGAGCGAGTTATTTCATTTGTGTCCGGCAACTGATAAGCATTGCTNGCGCCATGCTGCGGTGGTACAATGAGGCTAGGGTTTTGGTAAAGCGATGGCTGGATTGGAGGGTCCACGCGGAGGAAAGATGAACGGTGTCATAATTCCAACCGCAGATTATCTTGTTGATGACTGTCGACTAAAGCGACGTTCTAGGCTCTTGTGGTTGTGCTTATCTATACCTGTTTACATATGACAAGCACGAATGGCACAACACTCTAAGAAAATATGCGATTATTTGCTTAGACTGGTGTGAGATATTGGGCCTGTTCCAGTAGGGCGGGCCGTACTTTTCAACTTTCAAATCTGAAGAATGGCATAGTGCGAAAATATGTTATTTGTCATGCTGATTCCGAATCTGGCATTAATTTTGACATCAGAGCATTTTTTCCTTGCTGGGTTTGAGTTTGAAGTTTCTCAGCGGTACGCCATTATAAACCATATACAGTTTTCGGAATTTCACTAGCAAAACACATGTAATTGTATATCCAGTAGAGCGAGAGAGGCAAAACAAACTGGGACATACTGCTTGTTATCTGGGGAGTCCATTAGTATCTATTAATCTGGTTGCTCTCAATTAGGTTTAAGTCAATTTGTGAGTCTTGTGAGTAGTTATGTCGAAGAGTCGGACGAAGAGATGTGAGAGTTGTGATATATGACACTTCTTGGTTTGAGCGTTACTACTTTTATGCAGGAGAGAACAGCGTCTTACACCCTGGACTCCGCAACCAATTTTCATCTGTTTTATTACTGGTATATATAGCCGCGTTAACAGCATATTGACACCCGCATTTAGTAACTATGTTGGATTTTTTTGCAGATAAACAAACATCCTGCGGTCCACACCTTGTGGCTGAGTTAAAGCCCTTTGTGTCCTTATTATGCTAAATTCTAACCTAGTTCTCATGCTGGATGGGCTCTTTAGTGGAAGAAAATAAGACGTGTCATTTCAGTTACAATCGTCTGTCATGTTTCGCTGCTCGCTTAGCTGCCGTCACGTCGAACAAAGCCCGCACGATACGACACTCTCAGCTTTCTAGTAGCTGCGTATGGTATCCATCCTGATCGCTGGTAATGGACGATGCTGTCCAGGAGAGTGTGGTGCTTGTGATCCTATCAACCGATCTTCAGGCTGGCTGATACACCCACCTGACCTTGTTTCAGTAGAGTTTCAATCAGCGTGAGGGGTGTGGTATCCTTGTCGTGGTACTATACCCGTATTGGCTTATAAGAAGACGCTAACAGTCACATCCTGGTACTCAGGGTTCCTGAGAGCACATAACCCTGCCACCCCGCTACAGTCCTGGGTGGGGTTATCGAGGCAGGCAAACGGCAGGGTGCTGGAACGCCATGTTTTAAGTCTGAGCGGTGCACTTGCCCTTGGGGGTCGTTTCTTGCCTGTTACTGGCAATAGCATAGACTGATTACTGAGCTCGGATAGATCATAAATCATGTTGCATATGCGAGGCGAGCATGGCGCAGTATCCTGGGCGATCGGTAGGAGAGGGGAACTCTGAGAAGCCCAGGTAGAGCCGACCGACCTGTCTCACAGAATCCAAGAAGGAGAGGTCTTACTATAAAATCACCAGGTGCGCTGCTTGAACCCGGAGACCAGCACAGTGAACGAGCTCTTCTACCGGAAGGAACAGGTTTACAAACCCCATTCACCTGCTCACTCGCCAGTCAGCGATTGAAGGAGTTCGTCATAACCGATTGGAGGTGTCGAAGTGCCTTAGCCACATCCAAGACGCAACATAGATATTCATTTTCAAGATGGGGATGGCAGCGTCGCTCAAATATATCACTCAAGAGAACAGTTGTCGCAATTTGTATGTAGCAAACACGAAGACGTGCCTATTGAGTAGCATCCTAGCAGGCTCTTAGTAATGGCTAGTATGGTGAACTTCAAGTACGTTTTTGAGTATAGATGCGACCTTGTCGCAGAAACTGTCAGTTTCTATAGTCCTGCCGGTCAGGGCCGAAGAACATGTTTATTATTGCCGGGACAGAGATAATGGCGCAGAGCGGCAAAGTGTCGTTAGTGAGGAAAAATGTAACAGGGAGGCGGAATCTAATTTCCGGCGCCTCTCGCGCAGCTACCATGCATCGGACAGGGCTGGATGATAAAGTCAACGTCCCGTGACTGCCAGCAGTGCGGCGACCTCGTGTGCCTGGCGGCGCTAAGTCTTGGTTTGCCGAGAAGAGTCTGACACGCCGAGCACGTTTCTGAACGAGGTGCCCCCTCTCTGGCGGGCGAGCGTCTCCGTCTCTTCCGGGACCATTCATCTGGAGCCATCACAGCTGTTGCGGTGGAGCGGGGCGGGACTGGTGGTTGGCCTTGTGCCCGTGGCTACTCTGCTACGAAGGGAGCCCTGGGCATAGCATCTAGTCGGACCGGCCGTATATGTAACTGTATCCTCGAGAAGACAATCAACAGGACAACAACTGTCCAGATTACCGGAAGTGTGAAGTTGCACGACTATGAGTGATCTGGGGAGCTTTCAGAGTCTTTCTATTATCTTGCATTTGCGGGACCCGTCAATTACCTTGAAGCGGCGCTCAGTATTATTGAGCCTTATACAAGTTTTATATACTGACTGAGGACCCTGATCGAGGTCTTCCAAGGGACCCCGATCAGGTACCCATCTCGAAAGGCTTCGATTCCATCAGGCATTTCGAGGGTCCCTCAGGTTTTCCAGGCGAACCACATGTCCTTCCGATGTCCCCTTCAGGCCTACGAAGGGCCCATCATGCCTACTGAAGGCTTCTGAGGGCTTTTTGTACCCTTAGAGGACTCCTCACCCTCAGGCTGGCTGGGACTACCTCGGGGCCCAAGGCCATATTTTACGTTAAAATGACACATCAATTTAACTTCTTAGAGTTTCATATTGCAGACATAGGATAATCATATTTCCCTCAACATTTGATTAGAGGCAAAATGCACCCGACCCCCAAACCACCTCTCCCACAGTTTGTGTGGGTATGTGTTTTCTTGGATTTAATAGAAATTAATGCATTTCATGTTTTGTTTCTCTTTTTCATTACAACGACGCATTTCATAGGTTTTCACGTTAGTGGCCTGACCTGTGTGGTCATTCGATGACCCTTGATCTTGAAATTAAACACAACTGGCTTCCTTGCATCATAAGCAACACGTTAATGGTTATGTTTCCCTCTCGCTCTACTGAAAATGAAAGTGTATGTAATCTTACCTGTGAAACCCAGGAATCTGCATAGGGCATATAATGGTGGATGGCAAATACAACTTCAAATGCAAACCCCGCAAGCAAGACGTGCTCTGATTTAAAAAATAAATGCCAGATTCGGATTCAGCATCACAAATAACATATTTTTGCACTATGCCATTTTTAATTTGCGAAATTTTGCTTAATGAAACATAATGAGTACGGCCCTGTTGTACTGTTCCGTGCTGTTTCCAGTTCGCGCCTCCTTTTCTTCCTCTAAGTTGATCCAACTGCAAACTGCTCCTGTGTTAAAGAATACGACTGGACCAAGTGAGAGCAGCTTTGAGGAGGTTAGAAGTGCGACTGGAACAGACCCAATGTTAGAGGCTGGCAATGTCCCCTCAGCATGCCAAATCCTACTCACAAACAGACCCAAGATTCCCAAGCCCAGCCAACTATTAAGCTGCTCGGCTTACCACACCCAGTAGTCAGTCTCATACCAGTAGTCAGCACCAGTAGTCAGTACCAGTACCAGCACCAGTAGTCTCAGCACCAGAAGTCTCAGTACCAGAAGTCTCAGTACCAGTAGTCTCAGTACCAGAATACCAGTGCAGTAGTCAGTACCCACCCCAGCCCCAGTTCCAGTGCACAGTGTCTGGCCAGCCGGCCCGCTCCGCTGAAGGGGGGCGATGATCACTGTCTGCCGGCATTCCTGCGTGACTGGCTGGTAGCGGCTCCGCCGGATCTGCGCCGGATCCAGGGTCAGCAGCCGGGGTCACTGCCGGCTCCGGGATCCGCCCACAGCCGGCCACAGAGGGCAGACCGCCGCAGCCGGACTGCAGCCGTACCCGCTACAGCCGCTTGTTGAGAGAGCAGCGGGACGGGTACAGGCAGCTGACACGCAGGCCGCCACCACTGGCCGCGCGTGCAGCTAGGCACAGACGTTGGCCGTGTTCTGACCGTGACATTCCCGGCGGGGATCCCTGGACTCCCCGGCGGGCATTTTACTCTATTGCAGTTCGGCAATGTATGAGTACATTGGTATTTCTGTCAACTCCTTGCTACGAGAATCGTCAGACAGCACTTGTCTCCCGACTCCCCGGAATCGCCACAGGAGTTGGCGGGTCAGAACACAGTCTTAGCGGGTGGCGGGTCAGAACGCAGCCTTAGCCACCGCGCGTCGTGAGGTGGATTCCATGTGATACACCACACAGAGAATTCCATTGGGCCGTGATAGGTTGGAGACTCTTGTGGGCGTTAAAGGGACTGTCCCACCTTCAACAAATATGTCAAACGTATACGTCGTTTGTGGTGCCAAAATGAAGTGAATGCTGCTGAACACGATTATGACATTTGTTTCTCACGAACAGTGCTCAATTTCATAAAAAAACATTTTTAATATTTGGGTTGATGATGTCATATGAAGGAATTTTTGAGAAAAAAAACTTCACGCTGCTATAGGTAGGTCTAGTGTATGGCTAATGTATGGCCAAAGGTAAAACAAGTCGACTGTAATCAACATTTAGCAAAGAGCAGACTACGACATAGGCCTCGACGGCCACCATTTCAAAAACATTGGGGCTGGCGATGTTACAGATTGGTCTAAATCAAACCGAATATTCTCTGTGATGTCGACCTTCAGTGGTTGTTTTAACTTAGGTACGAGAGATTAACTTCAGATGCCAGCACGCAAAATGGCTATCTCAACTCAAATATTATGTTAAGGTGGGACAGTTCCTTTACGTTCATGACAGTGCCGTGAGCCCCAGTCAGCAATATTGCTGAGGAACTCAACATTCAAGTTCATTATTATTAAAACGGCGACAAAAGCTTTGTTCTAAAAACTTTGCATAGCTCTTAAGACGGAATACCTTTACATCATAGCATGAGGTGAATTTGTGTCGAGTATTGTAACCACTAATTTGTTACATGGGCACTCACTGGATAATAAACTTGCCAACACACTTCCAGCGTGAAACGATAGCAGGCGTAATCAGTAATCACATAGCAGGCATAATCAGTAATCACTGGCTGCCATCATGGTGAGACATGCGATCATCTCATGTCGAGGGACAGATATTCCTGAGAGAGAACAACCATTCAAAGAAGCTCTCAAGCACTCATTATAGATAATCAGGTAGGTATCGCTCGCTTTGGCACGTGTAAATGCTTATCAAGGATTATTCGTGCCGTGAGTATCAACAGCTGTTCACCTCCCACCAGTGCCTGATACACCTCATTGCCGTGACATGTATTCGGCCTGATAGCCAGCTGTACAGCGGCCAACAGAAGCCACTGAACGCCGCACCCCGCCCTGACCGACACGGCACGATCCCGCCGTACATCGTCCCAACACGCCTGCCCGCAGCCTCCAGCGGCCGCGCCTCTCCCCGGCGCGAGCAGCCCATGGCAGCGGCGGGCAGAGGGCCCAGCCACCAGCACAGCCAGCTCTGCACTGCATCACTGGATCACTGGATCACTGGATCACTGGCTTACTGGATCAGTCAGCCCGCAGCGGCTGCACAGATACACGTCCCGCTTTCTACTGGGAGAAGAGCCGCAGTCTGTGGCGACTCCTTAGGAAATCCGGGGAATTCCAGCCGAGCGGTGGCGAGCGTGCACCGGCTCATTTTTTCACCCACTTGACCGAGATGAGTTGTGCAGTGCAATCAAGTCGCCGCCGACAGCAGCACAGAGGCGCCGTGCAAGACAACTGCGCGTGATGCTGTGCTTCATGCACCTCTGAAGTGAAAGTGCTCAAACCGGAATAGCGGGCACGGCGGCCAGTGGCACAGGCTGCTGCCTAGGATGGCTACAAACGAACTCTCCCTTGTCGCGAGTATGCAATGGACATGTGTTTCGTGTGGAAACGGCCTGCCGCTAACTTGACCAGCTCGTAAAACGATTCCCAGCCGAGAAATGCCGGCATTTGCTCTCGTCACGCTGACCGTTCCGGTGCAGCTGCCGGTTAATTGGCCCACCCTGACGGCCCTGACCCGCACGGCCAAGTCAGTCGGCACACGGCGTTCATACTCTGACTGCAGCGGGGCGAGCTCGAATACGGCCAAATTAGACAGCTTAGCACATGTTAATGACAATTTCAGCACAAAATTACCACGCCATCAAGTCAAATCCCCCTCCTGACCGGCAGAGACGTAATCCAGGGGACCAGCAGAAGGGCTCGTCTGCCATAAAGGCGCTGGCCGACGCCCGGCGGCTGACGCTGACTTGCCAGACGTTTTCGGCGCTGGCGCAGCTGACATACCGACTAACAAGTGCCAAATCACGGCCGAGCCAGCCGGCTCCCCGGTCCGGTGACGTCATCACTGAGTTGAGCAATGGGCGCCCCGGATAACTACATCTGGTGATCCGGGATGGCCGTTGGACATGTGGTGTAGTGTGGTACCTAGCCGACGCTACCACATTGCAACGATCGAAAATGGGCTGAGTTTAGCACTTGCCAAGTCTGTTGAGGTAAAACATTATCAATATTGAAAAAGTACACAACATTGTACTCGGTAAGTTTCATTCAGAGCTCCCTCCTAGCAATGTGTAGCGTGTTTGTTCAAAACTTCCTGTCGAAAGCCCAGAGGCACAGCGAGCTGGCAGGCTATATCCGCCCTACCACTGGTTAGGTCACTGGCAGCGCCCCGCTGTGATATCCAGGCTACTGACAAGTGACTGCGTCCCGCTGTGATATCCAGGCCTACTGACTGCGTCCCGCTGTGATATCCAGGCTACTGACGGCGCCCCGCTGTGATATCCAGGCTACTGACGGCGCCCCGCTGTGATATCCAGGCTACTGACGGCGCCCCACTGTGATATCCAGGCCACTGACGCCACCCCGTTGTGATATCCAGTCCTACTGACGGCGCCCCGCTGTGATATCCAGGCCACTGACGGCGCCCCGCTGTGATATCCAGGCTACTGACGGCGCCCCGCTGTGATATCCAGTCCCCCTGGCAGCGGCCCCGCGGTGATATCCAGTGCTACTGACTGGCGTCCGCTGTGATTTCCAGGCTACTGACGGCCGCCCCGCTGTGACTATCCGGCTTACTTGACGGCGCCTCCGCTTGTGAATATCCAGGCTACTGACCATGACTGCGTCCCGCTGTGATATCCAGGCTTACTGACGGCGCCCGCTGTGATATCAGGCTACTGACTTGCGTCCCCGCTGTGATATCCAGGCTACTGACGGCGCCCGCTGTGATATGCCAGCTACTGACAAGTGGACTGCGTCCCGCCTTGTGATATCCAGCGGCTAGCTGACTGCGTCCCGCTGTGATATCCAGGCTACTGACAATGACCTGCGTCCCGCTGTGATGGATCCAGGCTTACTGACTGCGTCCGCTGCTAAGATATCAGGCCACTGACGGCGACCCGCTGTGATATCCAGGCTACTGACTAAGTGACTGAGCGTCCATTCGCTGTGATTTATCGCAGGCTTGGAACGGCCCCCGCCTGAGTGAGTTATCCAAGCTACTGTTACAAGTGAGCGTGCGTCCCGCTGTGATATCCAGGCTACGTGCTGCGTCCGCCTGTGATATCAGGCTACTGACCACGTGACTGCGTCCCGTCTGTGGATCATCCAGGCTAATCTGAAACTGCGTGCCCGCTGTGATATCACAGGCTCACTTTTGACGGCGTCCACGCCTGTGATATCCAGGCCTACTGTACTGCGTCCCGCTGATGATATCCAGGATACTGGACGGCGCCCCACTGTGATATCCAAGGCTACTGACGGCGCCCCGCTGTGATACTCCCGGGCAGGCTAACTGACGGCGCCCGTTGTGATATCCAGTCCACCTGACGGCGCCCACACCTACTGTGATAATCCAGGCACTGGACGGCTCAGGCGCCGCTGTGAATATCCAGGCTACTGACGGCGCCCAACTGTAGGATCTCCAGGCACTGACGCCGGCACACCGCTTGATATCCAGGCTACTGACGGCGCCCCGCTGTGATATCCAGGCTACTGACAGCGCCCCGCTGTGATATCCAGGCCACTGACGACGCCCCGCTGTGTTCTCCAGGAGCTTCATGCAGCCTGCCGGCGGCATCGAAATGGCCGGACAGTGCCGCCCCGATCCCCGCCCACACTGCTGCTGCCCCTGCTGTCGGCACTGCCGCTGCTGCCGCTGCTGCTGCTGCTGCTGCTGCTGCCTGCAGCCACACACGGCTTCGCCTCAGAAGCTGCCGCAGGGGACCTGGCCAGTTTCATGGAAATGGTGAGTGTGGTGGACAGAGGTGGCTAAATTGCAAATCAGCTGGCGATAGACACCGTGACACGTGAGATTTAATGTGGCGTACCTCTGAGTTATGAAAGCCAGATTGTCGGCGAAGTCCGGCACCTGCCACAGCGAACTTGGTGCCGGAACGGAGATCCCAGTGAACTGGTATGCCGAGCCTAGGCCGATCTTGATAACGGCAGCTCAATCCATTCGGTGAACAGCAACATACATTGTACAATGTACAATGTATGTCCCTCCTTTTATCTAAGCCAACTTGAGAGACCCAGCGCTTTCGTTCAGCTGACTTTAGCTACGCTGGGCTTTCTTTACCCAGCTTGGTCTACGCCAGTGTTTGTCATGGATCGAGTGCACCCATGGGTGCCCACTCAATTCTTTCAGATTGTCTGGTTTGGGTATGCATTTTTGTACTTTTGCATGGGTAGGTACTGGGTGGGCATGGGTATGAAAAATAGTAATGTCGCTAAGCGTTATATTTACTTGGCAGCCAGATGTTTAAGTGGTAATCAGATGTTGCAAATATGTTAATAAATGATATAGGCACTCTAACAATTAAATTTCACAATGATATGAGAGCAATAAGAAATAACTGGTAGGTGATAGTGGTGTTAAGATTCAAGCATTTCCCAAATCATGTCCGATCTAAACCAAAAGTCTGATCCAATAATGACAATGCCTGACAGAAAAAGTGTTCGATGAGTCAATCAACAGCAGCATATCACAGGTTGCGTGATAATTATTTATCGTTAATAGTATGGAAGAAAATATGCTAGGATAATGGTTGCGAATTGTGTGAAAATAGTAATATGCTTAATCTGAATGGGCGGGACCGGACATAGGCCTCAATATTATAAATTTGAATGTCTCTCGTCTGAGTCTGGGCTTGGTGTTCATGGACTTCGGCTGGGCTTGGCTTGGGGTTCGGGCACCCAGGACAATCTATGGCCTACGCTGTGTGCTGTGGTGCAGCACTTGCTATTCTGGCCTGGACACAGCTCAGTACGCATTTTATTCGATAAACATGTAATTCACACCCTCTCCCAATTTTCTGACAAGTCGCTTATGATCAGCCTACAAATGCCTCATCGGACTTGAGGCCTACCTCAATGACGGAAAAAATGTGAAAGATGATTGCTTGCAAAAATATTGCCTTAAAATAAGAGATTAAGAAACAAATTAATTATCTGAGCGAACACAACACACTAAGCCATTCCGTTTCATCAACATCTGCTGAAATATTGTTAACGGTAATTTTCCCAGTTTTAGAATGTCAAAGTTGACTTAAATTATCATAATCACCGCAAACGAGCTTAAACATACTTGAATGCGAGTGTTTTGTGTTACTTAAGTTGGAATGCTATGGAAACGACCTTAAGGATTGCGGTGAGTTATTTAGCGGGTCTACCATAAGAAAGATACTTCCCATATTCATATTTTTAGCTATATAGCTGACTATTGAAAATATCTCTCTTATGGTAAGCCCGCTAAAAATTCAGCGCAATCCTTAAGGTCGTTTTCACAACATTCCAACTTAACCAAACATAACACCCTCAATAAGGATTGCGGTGAATTATTTAATGGGTGTACCATAAGAGACATATTTCCAATATTCAGCTTTTCACAAAAATGCTTCTTCGATAACCCTGTTATTAGAAAGCATGCTGCTTCAATATCGAACTTCCCAGAAAAAAAATGCTTGTCTAGTTTGAAGTATAATGCCTATTTTGATTAAAGAAATACACATCCACCCATGATCAGGTGACCATAAGTGGACTCGTCTAACATGTTAACTGGGGAGCCCTCCACATCTCCGACACAGATCCAGCTCCCCCAGTCGAGCTGAAATTCGGCCACTGCGGGGGGGGGGCAGCATGAACGGCGCCAACAGTCGCGCTAAGGCCTAACCTATAATAAAGCAGTGAAGCCTAACCTAAAATAAAGAGGTCCCAAATCAAACCCGACCGACGTTTGCCTGCAGCACACGGAGTACGACGCCAAACAAACATCCGTTTTATACGCGTATTAATATTAATGAATTAAGTATATATTATAAAAGCTTATTTTAAATGCTTATAGGTATATATTATAAATACTTCTTTTGCGTTGCACTGCAAGGCAAATCAGGGCGAGGAAGCTTGCGAACCCGCTATTGACCGGGGCAGTACATATTGTCACTGACAGACTTTCACGATAGCTCGAAACCTCATCACGCTATGAACGCGAATCTTTGGGTAGGTTCTTCCAAATAAATTTAACATCTTACATGCAAAAACAAACGAAGCAATTTCGATGATAATTTGTGAGATATAGCACATTTAGTGACGTGAGACGTCATTATACACGAGTTTGACGATACAACCAGCTTAACTGTCAGCGTACATCGTACAAAGGCCACTTTTAAGCTAAATGCAATCAAAATCCCAATGCCTAAAAATGGGAGTCTCATATGTTTGGAAAATTATTTTTATTGATCACCAAAATTCAAGTAATTTAGGTTTCAGAAAATGTTAACACCATTTAAAATTTCCAAACTTGTTTATCTCAAACTTGTAAAGAGGTTGAGGAAACACATATGAGCAGTATCCAAAACAAATTGAAAAGCAATATCTTTATTTTTGACTGGCTTATGGCTCCCTAAGTATGGTAACTCATGACTTCATATTTTGAAATTGCGTGTTTCTTTTAATAACCAGATTCAACACAAATAAAAGGCAACACAAAGTTTCTGAAACAAAGCTGGTCTAGATTCTAGAAGCATGTCTTTTTTCTATATTTATTAATTTCAAGTTTTAACCACATTTGACCTGATCTTGACCTGAGCTTGACATCAACATAAATTAAACGATGTCAGATGATAAAGTGACTATCACTATCGAACTATTCGTGTAGAATAGCCCGCGAATCACGTGTCACATGACTTTTGTATATTTGTTACGCACAGTGACCTTTTGTGAACTGACCTTGACCTGACATGTGACCTCAATTTGCAAATCTAGTATGCTTTAGATGCGTCTTATTGAGAGCTTTCGAATGCTGTCCTGTGTGTCTCACTGCAGCCATTGTCCCCGGAGATAACGAGGGGACAATATCCCCCCTCCCCGGGCAATGGCATTCGGTTTAGTCCTCGGTTAATGCTGGGCTGTTTGTACGTAGGTACTGAGGCTCACGTCAGCCCCCATCCCACCGTTAAATTCCTTAGACGAGTTCCTGCCCCCTCAATCACAACGATCCACAGAACCATAACTCGACACCAGCGAAAGTACAAGTGCAAAGTCGCGGCACTACCTGCTAAGGAATGGAAAAAACAACCGAGAAAATCAAGGCAAAGAATATCAGGCAGCAGGGGTGTAGGTTCCTATTCAGTTGGGGGGCCTTAGCCCCAACTGGGACTTCACCCCCCCCCATTTTGACGAAGAAGTGGATCAAATCCGAGGAAAAATATTTATTTATTATTTTGATGGTACTTGCAGATATTTTTCGAGCTAAAGCTATTTTCCCCTCCAACTTTGCTAGAGAAGCTACGCCCCTGTCAGGCTCGAAAAATCTGTGGAAGGCAGAGGAATCTGTTAGATGGGAAGAATCGCATACAAAAGGCAGCAAAAGTGGTCACTGCTGAAAGGAGCAAGTGACAGAAACTACTTTTTCCCAACACGTCACTCCAATATATGCAATCACAATCACTAGATATTAATACGTTTTTTTGTGAAACAGCAGAAATCGTTTCACCCGGAAGCGAGCCGGCGAGTCGCTCAGCGCACCGAGCCACAGCCGAGCTCCAGAGGGAGGAGAGGCCACCCGACGTCCTCCCAGCTAAACAGAGCTTGTTGCTGGCCGATTTCACCTGCAGGTTTCAGCTCGCCGATTCGTCGTGGGTTGGCTTTCGCGCAGTCAGACTGGCTGTCGCGCTTTCAATTGGAATGCTTTCTAGTAAACTAATGATAAATAACTCATTTTGACCATTATACGTGACACCAGGACACACGAGTTGGTGGAGACGGGTATTACATCGGATGTAACCACTGGTTACGGTTGCCAAACATAGTGACCGCAGGTCCGGTGCAGGGCCTGGTTTCCGGTTCGGCCAGATTTGCGGTGACGTTTACAGAGGACCGGCTAACCGGACCACGTCGAGTTCGAAACTGTCGTGAACAGGAGGGCTCCCTGGGCTCAGTTACAATCGTCTGAAGTTTATAACTGCATGATGTACTTTTTGCATGTTTGCAAGGAATATGATTCGCTTCCTTTAACGTTCACATTTGCGATTTTATTAACTCAGTGAATGAATAAAAAGGTGTTTTTTTAAGGAATGTGCTGGAGGAGGGGAGGAGGCACATGCTTCTTTATTTCCAGGAATGACCACCTCGATATGTATTCTTTGATATAATTTAACATCTTACACCTAGCGTACTCTTTACAAGTCTCTTAACTTTTCTTTTCATTTAAAAGCTGGGAGTGCCACGACTTTTCTCTCTTGTTCTCTGACGTGAACGTGAGGTTCCAGGGATGTAGTTTCCTATTCAGGAGGGGGGCTTCAGCCTGCACTGATTACTACCATTTATTTGCCTTGATAACTATTTTGCATTGTTCGTAATTCGTATGAGGTTTATTGTCTTAGGTGCGTCATTCCAGATAACATCTTCTTTACTTTGTTTATAGTGGCGATCGCTTATGGATATCGAAACAAAAAATATGTAAAACAGAATATGAGTTCAAATTCATCTAAAGGGGCTCAAGACGTGAATTTTATCGTATCCAATAATCAAAACGATAGCTTCTTACCGTAATAAAAATAGATTTGACATTTCATAAAAGTAGGCACATTTCCTCTAACAAATAACATGATGATCTTAACCAGATTGCTGATACCAACACGCAACGATCGGAAATGTCGCTGCAGTTTAATCCCGGATTACTGTGACCGCAGACAAAACGGAAGGTCTAATCATTATGACAGCAGCGGCTTGTGAGGCAATGCCACCAGTGCTGCCAAATGCCACCAGTGCTGCCATTATCGGTTTAAAGAAATATGCTGGTGTTAAGCATACCAGTCTGACATATCGGTTTTTCGTCTGCTTCAGATAAGTCATTTTGTAAATGCATGCAGCTATCATAGTTTTCGAGATAATTGGGGGTATCTGGAGCTAAGTCCTAAATCTGGAAAATATGACCTTTGATGACCTCTGGTGACCCTAATATTGGCCTGATCATTTTTTATTGAAACAATTTCTAAATCGCTTTTGACGAGCTCTCGAATAGTGCTTTTGGTTTATGTCTAGGTCCCATAGGAGCCGAGTTAAAAGGGGGCGTCGAAACGCCCCCCGGCCCGAGGAAGGTGGCGGCGAACACCGACCCGGCGCGGGTTAACGTGGGCGTTGCAGAAGATCAACAGCCAGCACTTGGGAATGGTGGTGAAAAGTAATTTGACCAGTTAGACAGACGACGGAATGCAGGAGTTCCGTCACATTTGGAGGATTTAGTCCGAATCGAATCACCAATTGATTGGGTATTTGGAAAAACATGATGATGACATGGGTGAAATCACTTGACATTTGATATTCTTCTCAGCGATACTGAGTGATAGCCTTGGTAATAACCGAATGTCGTTGGCCTATGCCGGAATTTCCCCAGCGTTAGAGACAAACATCTAGCGGCTGAGGTGCTGTTCATTAATAAACTAACACTCACATCTCAAATGTCTACTGATAAGTGATTTTTTTGTTAATAAATTTACCAATAATAGTAACACAATGAAAACAAATTCCCATTCATATCAATAATTAATGTAAAACTTTCGTGTGTGCTTTGTGGTCTGCGGGCGCCTCAATTCTGGGGTTCTGGCGGTAGCTATCGGAGTCTTTACAAGTAGCTGCTCATTTCCCATTCAAATATCATGGCGCGAGTACCCATCAGCAAAACACAATTGAGAAAATGGAAACAAGAAACCGAACACCAAAAATACCAGAGGAAATCGCTTCGCGTAGTATATTTCTTGTCTGGCCTCGAAAGTAATGGCCTGCAATGCTCTCGTCATCATCATTCGCACGCACATACAATTGTGTACGATTAGCACGTGACAAGCAAGTAACATGATCACTTATTAACCCTCGCACCGACGGGGGGGCGGATATCCGCCCCCCACAGGTTTTTCCAGACTAGCGGAAAAACGGCGGCGCGTAGTGCCACCAAATTATGTATAGCTGTTTGGGCATCAATTTCGCACACTTTCTGAAAAAAAAAATGTTTTCCTAACTTTCAAGGTCACGTTGTCAGGTCACATTAAATGACATGACCTCAAGTCACGT
>VOPJ01015980.1:0-15167 GCA_014673585.1 Semibalanus balanoides | reverse complement strand
TTTTGAAAAGTAACGAGATCATTACTCTGTTACTGAAAATAGTAGTTTCATTAGTAACAAAGTAACAGAAGTTGCCCACCACTGGTAAGCAACTACTTGGTAAGCATATCCAATGCTTAATAATTGCCATTTAAAATTCGGTTAATTTCCCCATGCCATTTATATTGGGCTGGATCAAAATATTGACACATCACAAATTGATTATTTGGTCCTAGTGCCAGCAACTAATTTGGGAATAATTGGTTGAGCCAGCTTCGTGCTCGCTTATAATTAGAGCAAGGATCTGATTCTGGACTGATTCCTGCCAGTAACATCATCATAAATTGGATGTGATCCATCTTTAAGCAAAGTTTGAAGATTTTTATCAACAATTATGCCTGCTAGCCAGACTGCAAGGCATGACATATTCAACAGTATCTCCATCGGTACGTGCCCATCTTGACTGGTGCAGATTTGGTGTGGATTTAGAGAAGCTGGATGCGGATTTGGTGTAGTGCCAATGCTGTGCTGCAGGCAACAGTCGCACATGGGGAGGTTAACTCAAACAAAGCTTTAACATGCTTTTTCATAGTGGAAACAAGTACCTGAAGAAATATCCTCATGGTTTCCGACCCAATAAGGGCGTTTTAATGGTTTTGATGGACTGGTGTGGATCTTTGGCTGGTCTGGTGCAGACTGGTGTGGATTTTTCGGCCTGCTTGGTCCAGGTTGGTGCAGATTTTTGTCATGGGGTGGTGTGCATCGTCAACCTGTGCTACATTTTGCAGTCTAAGTCTGGGTCTGGCCTGCTAGTGGTCGATCAGTGGTCCCAGTCCTTCACAATAGCGTTTAAAAACACATATTTTCAAGACTTCTTACAATGCTTCAGCGCCCTTCAAATCTAATTTTTTTAAGCATTTCCCTGTGTTTCCAACTGATTCCCTTTGAGCATCGAACAAGTACAAGTTGAAGTATGGTGTGGCTCAAACGAAGCAGATTTTAATTTGGCTCATTTACGTACAAAATAGCATGACTTTTAAACGAATACTTACTCATGGAATGTAATAGGTGATCCAATTTCATCTCGTGTCCCATACCTCCTCGTACAGTTGTACGACGCGCACGTTTTTACCATTTTGTTATCGCACACACGCACGCAACCGTCGATGGCGGACGCGGCTAGCACTAAAAGCTGGATAATTCGCAGCAGTTGGCGGCCAGGGACCGCTAGTGAGCCAGGGTACTTTTATGTCGTAAACCAATTTTTATTCATCCATTGATTTATAAATTAACAAATGAATATGTTAAGAAACAAATCGTAAATTAATTAACTGTTATTGTATGCTTGCAACGTCAAAATTTACTGGCTTACTAGCAGTTCCTGGCGGCAAACTTTTGCAAATTACCCAGCTTTTAGTCTCGCCGCGGACGCGCTAGACTGAGACCGCTCCGCTCCGTACGTACCAAATGAATCAAGGTTTCGTTATTTGCGGTTGACCACTTGCGGCGTGCCGTTTCTGGAAAGGGGTAAATATATGGAGTGGGCCGTTCGAGTATATATAGAGGTTAAATGTTAGAAATTGATTCGACGATTGCAGCGCACATGATCGGCAATTGCCACAAAAACTTTGTTACTCTGTGTGTTTACACCCACGTGTTTACATGTGCGTTGCTTGTATCAGAGGCAAATATGCTCGTTTTCTTCTTTTGCATTTGAACTAGGAGATTGCTAGTGCTGATATAATCTGATTGTAATAATAACAAAGGCTTTATCATTTAGTTTTATTAATATTACAAAATTCGTGAAAAAGGATAATAACGTTCGATAAATATTGTTGCATCGCTTCCATCCTCCAGTATATTATTAGAAGACATTTCGAAAAAGGTCTTATGATCCCTCAAGCGCAATCCGTTTAGTTCCAATGTCAGACTTTGCTCTATCGGTTTGCCTGTTTGTCGGTGCTACATGCAGTAAAAATATATTGAAACTATTTTTTGCCTCGCCCCTGATACCGGGAAAGGGCTTTAGTTAAATGCATTGGATTCCAACTGCGTGCTAGCACCGGACAGACAGAGGCAGAACAGCCGGAACAGAACTTTTGCACTGACATAACATTTATCCAGACCTCTACTCGTGGTGAGCGTGCGTGTTACGTCGTACGTCTGTACGTCTGTACGTCTGTACGTTCTGTACCGTCTGTACGTCTGTACGTCTGACGTCTGTACGTCTGTACGTCTGTTACGTCTGTACGTCTGTACGTCTGTACGTCTGTTACGTCTGTTACGTCTGTACGCCTGTACGCCTGTACGCCTGTACGCCTTTACGCCCGTACGCCCGTGCGCCCGTGCGCCCGTGCGCCCCGTGCGCCGTGCGCCCGTGCGCCCGTGCGCCCGTGCGCCCGTGCGCCTGTGCGCCTGTACGCCTGTACGCCTGTACGCCTGTACGCCTGTACGCCTGTACGCCTATACGCCTATACACCTGTACGCTTCACCTCTTGCTTTCCAGTTTTGGCGTTTTGCTGCGTACAGAGTTCCACGGCCAGCGTCACGTAATTTTCCACGTCATTTTCCGATTGGCTTGTCTAGTTGCCAGCTGCTCCGAATGGTCTGGATGGCGGGCCAGAGGATGCCTCGGGCACTCGCCTATCTCTCACATGCGCAGCCGGCTGGCGGCCGTCGTGCGTCCCATACCCGAGTCTTCCCTTCACCCGGCGCTCCGTCATAACAAGGGGACTGACCCCTTGTTTACGCCGCCGCCGCCACCGACCGCCGCCGCCGCCGCCGCCGCCGCCGCCGCGTCACCTGCTGGGCGGCCAGTCACCGGAGACGGCTGCTTCACCCGCCGTTCACTGATCGCCAGATTTGATATGGAAATGTTGTATTTTACAATGTTGCTTCTCTTTTGACTCGATTGTATGCTTCCTTTTAAATACTATTGCAAGTTGTCAATTTTTTAAGTCAAATATTATAATGTAACGTTTTTTTTTTTAAATTTATACATTACGTAAGCCATTGATCATGTTTCAGGTTATGTGTTCATATCCTGTCATTCGCCTGTCACAGTTCCTCCGAAAACGTGAATCTTGACATGACAGGTGATATTCATACATTACTTTCACCTTTATAGCGATGTTTGCAGTCATACAGCCAAGGGTATGATTTTACCACCTGCTTGAGGCGTTATGTTTTTTTATAAAACTAACCCACTGACATTTCAACATAAAATACATAAGTGATGAGTTTGACAATCAGAACATGAAATAAAAGACATTACAGTTGGTATGCATATAAGCACTTTTGGTTGTTGGCTGTGGTTGCCTATGCATTTTCCTTTTCTTCTTTCTATGTTAGTCCGCCAAAGTTCATATTGCATTTATGGTGGTGAAAGTACAAGGTTTGAACAATTGCGTAGCTACTGGTCGTAGCACTTTTTTCGTGTCATGGTAATGCCGGCTCCGATCAAGTGAAATTGCGTAAAACCTTTGAGTTTATAAACAAAAGTTTGATTAACCAAGTTTTTCCTAGTACTTATAAATAGTGCAATAGTTCAACAAGCTTAACTCGGCATTGACTGGGGTTTGATAGGAACACCATTGACTGGGGGGGCGTTAACCCTCGCCAGTGTAGGGACGTGTAGGGGTCACTGTGTGACCGTGTAGGGGGTACGACACCCCCTTGGCGTTTGGCCCCTATTTGAGCTAGAACTTCGATTGCAAAACGAGCGTGCTGCTTGTGACAAGAGGAAGCCATTGACATCTGATTTTCAGGTCCAGGGTCATTAGGTGACCTCTGAGATCATGTCAAATCCAAAATGTCATCAAATCTTAAATGTGTAAAAAATGAGAAGTTATCTAGCTGAAATGGTAAAATAACGTCTGAAAAATGCTAAAAAGACTCCAAATTTGAAATCAGCATCACAGTTTGACCTAAAAAAGCAGATTAAAATTATTATGTCAGGTCATCTGAGGTCAGCGACCTCGGTTGACCTTTGGCAGCGCATGAACCCAGTTGGTCATATAATCATGTAAAATGGACCTCCAGAACTGAAATCAGCATCAAAAACTGCACGAGAGAAGGACAGAAGGCAAAAAAAAGACATCTGAGGTCATTGGAGGTGAGTGACCTCCCTTGAACTCGGAAAAAGATCAATCGAGATTGCAATCTCTGCAGAAGCCACAACTGTCACCTAGAAGCACCTTTGCACATGCTCTTGAACAACAAACGCTTCGGGAACTGCACATGTTTCAAGGATTTAATGCGGCGGGACGCCACTTTCGCCAACACACGACCTTGAGAAACCAGTCAAAGGTGATTGGGTCATACTGGTTACAAGTTCAAAAAATTGGAGCTTGTGTCAAGTTGATGCAAAGTGAGGTACTGAGAGTTTGTATCGCGATCGGATTGATATTCTACGTGAGTTATTCTGGAAAAACCGAGGGGGCGGCATCCACCCCCTACACTGGCGAGGGTTAAACGCCCCCTAGTTATCTTCCTGAAGCAATGGTCGCCGCAAGACGTACAGGGCGGCATTCGAAAGCTCTCAATAAGACATCTAACGCACGCTCGAAAATGTCAAATTGAGGTCAAATGTCTGGTCACGGTCAGGTTAAAGGTCAAATTCGAGGTATTTTAGCTTATGGGCGATACTTTCCATCCAAAGCCTTCGATTGCGACCATGATCACCCCAAGTGTTTTTCAGGGTATGAAACACATCCCACACGATTGCAATTAAGATCATTGGCAAATATCGAAGGTCAGGTCACAAAAGGTCACTATACACCAAATATCTACGAAAGTCCTGCAGCACATGTTTCATGGATTATTTTAGGCGTAGAAAGCGATAGTGATACTCATTTCGCCGCCAGAATCAATTTACAATAAGAAAATGTTAAGCTTAGGTCAAAGTAAGGTAACAAATTACAAGTTTGAGATGGATAAATATAACAAAAAAATGCAGGTTTCCAAACAGTTTTGTCTCAGAAGTACAGTGCTGTTATTTGTTTGTCTGTATCCTGTCAATAAGAGACGAAAAGGCAATGTCAAAATATGACGTCATGGGCTACCAGCACTGTAAATGAGATTGCTGAGACAAAACTGATGATATCATCTTACAATTTGGAATAGTAGTTGTTCATGTATGATATATATGCCATTTTTTATATGTTCGGAAATTTTATTTTTGTAGTCATTTATTTTTTATAAAGTTAAAGGGTAATTTTTATTCTTCAAAAATCCGAGATAACCATTTTGTATCTTTTTTACTTATATTTTTTGTCTGTTTTTGGATTGAATTTGCTAAACATATTGCCTTTTTATGGTCTGTTAAAATTTAGCCGATTTAGGTGTCAAAATCGTGTGTAGTGACGTCACAAAATTCGCCATATCTAAAAAATATCAAAGAAATTGTTTTATTTTCGGACAGAAGACGTGAAATTGATTTCAAAGAAGGCACCCGAAGTTTCACGTCGATAGCGATAATTATTTTTGCGTAATCACGATAATTCGTCAGGGGGCGTAAAGCGCCCCCAGTCAATGCCGGGTAAAACGTGTCTAAAACCTTTTAACAACGTTTTTTTTTTAGTCATGTGCACCGTGATTACTCAGCGCGTTTTTTTCGTCGAAGAACCATATTTGGCAAGGAGTTGCATCTGCTATACAGCCTCTGTTGTTTCCCATAGTTACCAGAGACCAGAGAGTCACTCGTGTAAGAGACTCTTCTCGACTCAGTGACTCCCGCCTTGCATCGATGAAATTTAAGTTGGTGTATGCACTTAAATAGCACCTACAAGCATAATGCGGCAGGCACTGCAGTTGGTCACACAGCTCTGTGTTTTCCAGGTTGACCGTGTCTGACAGTGCGGTATCCAGATGACGTCACTCGCTGTTGCGGCCGCAGGCTGAGTGCCGCTTCCTCGCCTGCAGCGGTGGGAAGTGGCCTGTGAGGCAGTTCTGTGGGTGCACTGCCTGTGAGGCACTGCCAGCCAGTGGTGCAGCCAGCAGGGTGTCTGTGTCTGTTCTGACAGCAGGGTGTTGTGTCTGCCAGCAGGGTGTACTGTAAAGACCAAGAAGGGTTACCCGTCCACCTGCGAGGCAGACGAAGAATGCAGCCCCTCCGCCTGTATCGCCTGTATCGCCTGTATCGCCTATATCGCCTGTATCGCCTGTATTGGGGAAGCTGCAGCTGCGGTCACGGGAGTGCCGTCAAGGCTAGTGACGTCACCCGTCAAAGGCAGGCATAAGCTTGAATCCCGAAAAAAATGTATCTGATCTCTGGGATGTGGATCATAGATCCACTGGGATCTTAGATCCATCTTAAACATTGGTCGATGGATCCACCGGGATCCGAGGACGAAGACACCTTTTTACTGGGATCCACTTGGATTCCAGACCCGCCCAAACTCATATTTATGTTGCCAGAAGAACCAATATTTTCAGTAATTGTAAGTTCCTTTCAATTTGTTGTAACTGAAACTAGCATGGGCGTATGCCTTATTTAGAATTTGTCAAGAAATACTATAATCATGGCATAGTTTTGAAGTCATATTATGTCGGACCTGACACCCGTTGGGTTCAGAGATTCATGTTCATTGTTTATCATAGGATCCTGTGTGATCCAAGGTCCATCACCTAGTTCAATCGAGGATCCTCTGGGATTCAATATCCACGTTTGTATTTTCTCGTGGGATCCAGTGGGATCAAATATCCAACATTGTGTTTTGTCTAGAGATCCTTTAGGATCATAGATCCTTCTTTCAGAGCCATGCACAATGCACATGTCTGGTAGAGAGTCAGTCAATCGATAGCAGATGATCCACTTCTGATATTTTATCAAGATGACCCTGGCACATGCAACCAGTGCAGGGCATCCAATAGTGCAGGGCATCCAATACCAGGGCATCCAATATATATGGGGCTCACAGAACGACAGAAATTGACAACAAAAAATCATCGAATCTCCTTAGCCCGCATCCTGCCGGTGGCGGTGCTTGGCGTCAATTTGGTCGTGCTGAGGGGAGGCGTTTAGTCCCTCCAACCCCTTCGCTGGAAATAATCTCCTATAGGACGAAGACGAAACCGAGGACATTTCGAAGGCTCGTCATCAAGCATTTGTATAATATTTCAGTCACTTTTTGGCTCAGTTCAAGAGGGCGTCTAAAAGGAATATAATCACAGTTCAGGGGGCATCTAAGTGCCCCCTCACCATATCTGACAGTTAACAAAATAAATTATTTAAAAAATACATAGTCGTTTTGTTCAAAAAGAGGTTGATCGGTTATATTTATGATATTTGATATCTGCATTGCTTATCGCATAGTTTGTCCGTAAAATGAAGTGGGTATCAGTAAAATGTCTGTGTAATTAACACGTGGAAGGTTATCGGCATAACAGGTATAACATATAGGCATATCGGCATAACAGGTGGTAGGTTTTCGGCAAAATCGCCATGTTGTGTGCGCCTTTAATACTGGGCACGGTCCACCTCAGTACCTTATTTGACAAGAAGCTGCAGCTGCCACAGCCTGTGTTATTTCCTGAGAGCTGTAGCAGATAGGAGATTCTTCTCGACTCGGTGACTCACACTTTTTTACAATGAAATGAAGTTTGGCTGATGCGCTAAAATAACACCGAAAGCAAGCGGCAGAGCAATGGTCAGTTGTTTACTACAATTTGTGTTTCCAGGTGACGTGTCGAATCTGTGCAGTTGTCCGGATGACGTCAACCGCTGTGCGGCCACAGCTGAGTGCCGCTACTCCGCCTGCAGCAGCGGCGAGAGTGCCAGTCCTGTGAGGACTGCGGCGAGACTGCCAGTCCTGTGGCGAGACTGCGGCGAGACTGCCAGTCCTGCGAGGACTGCGGCGAGACTGCCAGTCCTCCGAGGACTGCGCCGAGACTGCCAGTCCTGTGAGGACTGCGGCGAGACTGCCAGTCCTCCGAGGACTGCGGCGAGACTGCCAGTCCTGTGAGGACTGCGGCGAGACTACCAGTCCTGTGAGGACTGCGGCGAGACTGCCAGTCCTCCGAGGACTGCGGCGAGACTGCCAGTCCTCGAGGACTGGGCGGAGACTGACAGTCCTGTTGGAGGGACTGCGGCGAGACTGCCATCTGTGAGGGACTGCGGCGAGACTGCCAGTCCTCAGGACTGCGTGCGAGACGTCGGAGATGCCTCCCGAGACTGCCGCTCCGAGGCTGCGAGTACCCCTCCCCTCCGATTAGCGGTGAACTTGCCAGTCCTCGAGGACTGCGGCGAGACTACCAGTCCTCCAAAGGACTTGCGGCGAGACTGCCAGTTCCTCCGAGGACTTGCGGGGCGAGACTGCCAGTCCTCCGAGGACTGCGGCGAGACTGCCAGTCCTGTGAGGACTGCGGCGAGACTGCCAGTCCTGCGAGTGGTGTGATGTCAGCCAGCTGGACCAGCAGATCAGCCAGCTGGACCAGCAGATCAGACAGCTGGACAAGCAGATCAGCCAGCTGGACAGCAGATCAGACAGCATGGACCAGCAGTGTGTTGTGGTGTGGGAACTAACACCTTCCCACCTGGTTATAGCGGATTTTGTGTGAAACTGTTGAGGCGTGTACTCTTGGCGAGCTCAGCTTGAGGCGCTCGTATCCCCTCCTAGCATTCCGGAGGAGTCTCGCGTGAGTCAAATGTTTAAGGTCACATCGGTTAAGTTAAAGGGACACTGCCAGTCCTTTATGCCACCTTAACATTATATTTGAGTTAAGATAGCCATTTTGGCTGCTTGGCATTGGAATTATGTATAGTATAATTAAAACAACACTGAGGTCGAGATCACAAAGAAATGTTGATGTTTCATTTTGACATCTGTAAAAATCCCCAGTCCCCAGTGTATTGAATGGGGACCAGGGTTCCGATGACGTCGTCACTCTTAACTTAAATGTTGATGATAGTCGACTTGTTTTACATTTGTCCATACATTAGCTACAATAGTCATACATGCAGCGTGATTTTTTTTTTACATTTCCCAAATTCCTTCATATGACGTCATCAGCCCAAATACTAAAACGTATTTTTTATGAAATTGAGCACTTTTTGTTGAGAAACGAATGTTCATAATTCGTGTTCGAGCAGCAATTACTTTCATATTTTGCACCACAAATTGGCGTACAATTTTGAGAACTTTTTTTGGCAGGTGGCGTGTCCCTTTTAAGAGACTGTCCCACCTTAACATAGATTTAGTTGAGATAGCCATTTTGCGTGCTTGGCATTGAAATTATGAATGGTATTTAAGTTGAAAACAAAACCACTGAGGTCGAATCACAGAATAAATTTGAGTTTGATTTTGCAATCTGTAACATCGCCAGTCCCCAATGTATGAATGTGGCCGTGGCGATGTCTGTAGCTCCTTTGCTAAATGTATATTACAGCCGAATTGTTACCTTTGGCCATACATTAGCCATACACTAGTCCTACTTGTTGCAGCGTGAAGTTTTCTTTGTTTCCCGAAAATTCCTTTCATATGACGTCACTCAGGGTCCAAATATTAAAACTGATTTTTTCTTATGAAATTGAGCACTGTTCGTGAGAAACAAATGTCATAATCGTTTTTCAGCAGCATTCACTTCATATTTTGCACCACAAACGACGTACATTTGACACATTTTTGCATGGTGGGAGTGTCCCTTTAAATAATGAAATTCATATCGGCTTAAAGTCATTAAAAAGTAAAAAATGCACAAAAGTCAAAGGGACAAAAGGTAAAATGGTAAAAGTAAATTCAAACAAGTTTAAAACTTACCAGCAATGTGGTAAGTTATCAACATTCGTGTCCTTTTTGGCAGTGGCGGTTCTTCCATTGAGGCAGATGAGGCAGTGCCTTACCTTAAATAGCCAAGCATGTGGAGGATAATATTTTTTTACTAATTGTATAATAATTTTAGTAGGAATGTAAGGAAATACATATTTAATAGACAAAACAATTTCCAAATCAGCTCAAACGCGTCTCATTTTCATGTTTTTACAATATTTGCGTTGGATTTGTTAGGCTCAAATCAGCCTAGCTATTGACAAGTTAGCATTGTGAAAAGTTGGGCTGTGAGGCAGTGCCTCACAGCCCAAACGCTTGTTTCGCCCAGATCTCATTGGCGGCATCTCAGCGTAACAGCATACACCAGGATCTAGCTGAGTTTTCGCCGGGCGCTTCTGTTCCGGAGAAATCCGATGCGGCGTCAACACGGCAGCAGCAAAGGACACTTGTGACAGGCGCCGAGATTTAAATTACAATGTTTCGGGTTATTTTGAATATGGAATATTTGTATAATGGTTTACTAACTTTTTACATCGCCTTTTAATGTAATAGTTACATAATGCTGCAAAGAGATGGCAAGATGTTCAGATCACTTAGATTACACCTAATAGGCCATTAAATTTATATACATTTGTTTAGCCGTGTTATTCGCATTTATACCGAATTATTTTATGTGAGGGCTCTGAGTCCTAATCTTAAATGCGACCGCACAATTTTTGTAAACTGACAGAATGCAGAATCAGGAGCCTTGCGTTCCGCACACTCTGCGTAATAATATTTGCCTATTTTCAATTAAATTACAATGTGATGACAGCATATGCACATGCTGCATGCAGCGGTGAAGTAGAAACCGTGGTGATCTGCATGGATTAATAAACCTATCCCCAAAAACCACGAGACAAATCCCCCCCCTCCTGACTGCCTCACCTAAGTTTGACCCCTGGCGCCGCCACTGCTTTTTGGAGCGAAACGAAGAAATTTACTATCGCCACAAGCTTTGGCGTAACGCAGTTCCCTGGACAGACACACAAACAAGTCCAAGGACAACCCACCTGCATTCCAGCCACCAATACCTGGACAGACCTGGACACACAGACCTGGACGGTGCGAGGAAGGCCGTCTTTAGTAAACAGCAAGGAGAAGCGGCGCATCTCATGGCCATCTGTCCAATGTTCATTGGTAGGCATAAACTGGAGCCGCCTCTGTCGCATCTTCCACGCAATTATCGAATCACCAAACACCGTGACATCGGCCAGACAGAGCCGTCCGTACCACGCAATCATCGGATCACCAAACACCGTGACATCGGCCAGACAGAGCCGTCCGTACCGCCCCAGGCCTTCCATCAGCCCTTCACAACAACACATTCCCAAGAGACCCGGGAACCTCGCCGGCCGGCTAATGATTGGGGTGCGGCACACATCACGGCACGTCTTTAATCATCAGCGAACCCTCCACACTGCCGGATGTTATCATCAGCTAACCCTCTACACCGCCTGGGGCTATCATCAGTAAACCCTCCACACCGCCGACGGTTATCATCAGCTAACCCTCCACACCGCCGGGAGGTTATCATCAGCTAACCCTCCACAACTGCAGGGGGTTATCATCAGCTCATCAGCTAACCATCCGCACCGCCGAAGGTTATCATCAGCTAACCTTCTGCACTGATGGGAGGTTATCATCAGCTAACCCTCCATACCTGCCGGACGTTATCATCAGCTAACCCTCCAACAACCGCCTGGGGGTTATCATCAGCTGAACCCTCCACACCGCCGGGTGGCTATCATCAGCTAACCCTCCATACCGCCGAGAGGTTATCATCAGCTAACCTTCTGCACTGATGGGAGGTTATCATTAGCTAACCCTTCGCACTGCCGGAGGTTATCATCAACAAATCATCCGCACTGCCGGAAGTGGCCATCAGATCTCCAGCACCCGGGACTGCGCTCATCGAGCGACCTGTTGCAGCACCGACCTGTGATGTGGTGGCGCCACCTGTTAGAATCAATAACACAGCGTTACCCTAGCCCTGCGGTGATGCTAGCTGACCTAACCGCGGCCGCGGGCATCGGTGTATAATAAGCGTTACTCTAGCTCTCTGTCTTCCTACTGGCGGCTGAGGTCGATTCGTGTTATGTCTATACTGCTGTCAACATGTAAGTGAAGATTCATCTCAGAGACCAGAGGTCTAGCTCGGACTATGCACTATGTAGCATGTGTCCACTAAAAGCGCTCGTATCCCCTCTTTGTTCACGGAGCTTCTCGTGCCAGATGCGCAGGAATCAAGAGAAGTGGTGGAATCCAAGACGAAAAGTAAAATGTTAAAAAGTCAAATGTTAAAAGGTCGTGGGATGACGTGGGAGGCCAGCACATAAGCTGGTGTCGGTGCCAACTGGATTTGTGTTACAAATGTATCGAAGTCAGGTTTGGTGTGGGACTCGGGGAAATGTTTGCATGTATATATATATATATATATCCTTGGCTCTGGTGGACAAGCTGAGGGTGTCGAAACTGTGCAGAGTTGAAGCAGCATAGCAGGGTAATCACATGCCAGTCTATACTAGTGGTGTCAATCAGTAACCAAAATTTTGTTTACCGAAAAAATTGTGTGACCGATTCGGTAATCGGTCGGTCAGGCTGATAATTTTTTGGAAACTTTTCGGTCAGCTTAATCTTGTTTAAATAAGTATACTGTTAAAAAATCGGTCAAATCTTGGACATTTTTGGCCTCAACCAGAATCGGTCAATATTTGGACAGCCAAAATGCTTCCTGTTTGGTATTGGATTGGTTTTGGTCAGGAAATTTTAGGAAAATGACATCACTAGTCTATCCTGACAAAGCAGCATAGCAGCGTTATCACACGCCGGTCTATCCTGACAAAGACTGAGGTAGGATACGAAAACGACGTCTTGAGAGAGGCTCCACAGCACACAAATAATATTACCGACTGTCGGTGACAGTCGGTGACAGTAGGTGACAGTAGGTGACAGTAGGTGACAGTAGGTGAAAGTCGGTCGGTCACAGTCGCTGTGGCTGGTACCATGGGTTAAGCTTTTCATAAAAAGTTGTTGGGGCAATATGTCATATTGGCTGGCTGTTTGGCATGGTTGAGGCGAAAAATGACCATTTAACGCCAGGAAACCTTAAAATCTGACAAAATTTGGTGGGGCAAAACACAAATTGGTGGGGCAGTTGCCCCACCATTTGAATAGAAAACTGCACCCGTGGCATATACAGCGGCATGTGTTCTAACTTCCAATACAGTACAACTCAGGGCTATCGCGACTTAACCACAACTGCTGCAACAGGTGAGTCATGTGATTGGTAATTGTACTCGTATGTGTTCCATCAACAATTAATCCGTGGTGATGCTGTCATTCCGGACAATATACCTTGTGAACAAAATACCGCCCTGCATGCCCGGAGCTAGCAATGCACATTTTAAACTGATGGTGTTCATAAATATGATAGGAGGAGAGTTTTCCCCAGTGTACATAGTCGTAGACAATATCTATCCAGGTCTTCATGTAAGGAGAGGTTCGTGTGGTAAATAATAAATAGATGACTGAGGCTGGCGGGTAGAGTTCTACACGGGGCGGCTATCCCCATGGCCTGGCCGAACCCTCATGGCTAATGGAGGTGGGCCGGACTGGAAAATGTATAGATCATGGCTGTGACTACGGCTGTGGCTGCATACTGCATAGTCTACCTGGATTTTTTCATCAATCTTATCAAACCAATCATGGGTAAAAGAAGCCTTGGCATGCTGTTATAACAGTAGACTGAAAATAAACACATAATATGAATTTACACAAATCCTCACGGCTGGCTAACGGACAGCCATTGACATTTGGGAGTGGCTGTGGCTGGCTGTGGCTGGCTGTGGCTGGCTGTGGAGCGGCTATAGGCCAAGGAAAAAGTGCAGCATGTCGGAACTCTTACTGGCGGCAGGCTGGTAGACGGTAAGAAACTTGCACCTCTAGTGCATGTATTGGTGGGCAGGTGGCAGCACTGGTGTCCGTTTGTTCGAGGGAGAGATGGCAGCACATACGCTGACATTCAAGTTGGCAGTACTGTGATTAATATTACTGATGGCTGTGGATGCGATGGTTTTCCTTTTACTGCTTTACACGTGTAATTGTAGGGGGGAGGATTATATGTATTGCTGCTCCTTATCGTGTATTGGAAGTTAGCGTGGGTGTCGTTTTTATAGACCCTGGTAGGGCCCGGGCGGCCTCCATAATTTAACATTTTAACATAAGGCCTATTGCGTTGCATGGCAAGAAGACATTACAATATATAAAGTTAGCATTGGAGCCCTACCAATTATTTTCAGAAAATGACCCCCCTGGGAGTGAGTTAGTTGCTGCAATGTGGGAATTAACGGCCTTTGTGCCCCTGCTGGGAATATGTTTCTGCCCGGCATGTTCTTGTTAGTTGTTGTTTTACTATTATTTTTCCAATGGGCAATGACCTTGTACATTTCTTTGGTTTCAATACTTATACCTTTCGAGAACTTTGTAGTGGTTATTTTCTTACGTTCGAAATGTCTTACTTTACTTTCCTATTGTTGGTTTTATGTGATTTGGTCTTAAAACTTATCAATTGTGGTTTCATGCTGACGTTTTCCCGTCAGTAACATACCACTTGTCATTTTCATGACGTTCCTTTTGGCTGTTCTCTTTGTATTTTGAATATTTTTTCTTCAACGTACGTTTGCCACACGACAAGTTTTTCGTGTTTGAACACGATAAACTTGTTCAAACACAGGGACGTAGGAACTCATTTAAAGTTGGGGGGCAACAGGCATTTTGAAGTTGATTCTTTCCATGCATCGTCCATAGGCTTAATGTTAAAATCCGAAAATGTGGGGCAGTTGGGGGCAACCCTGGCTTCTACGCCTATGTTCAAACACCCCTACAGTTTTATCGAGATGACGACAAAACCGCGGCGCGCAGCACCGCCAAATTTGGCATAACTTATCATTGATCCTTTCCACATATTTTGCAAAAATTAAGTATCATGTCGGATTATTTCAGGTCACCAGGTCAGGTCATGTGACCCAACCTCCCCAAATGTCTGCGGTCGTGCCATGACCACAGTTTCAAAGGGATCTATATCAAATTTTTGTGATTGCATTAAGCCGTCAGTATCTACAAAATGTTTGTCTCGGATTTTTCGATATCGGTGACCTGAGGTCGGGTCAATTTTGTGACCTCCCCATTATAAGTCAATGGATAAATATGTAAATGCTGTATTTTTCCAGGTTATCAGTCCAATTCAATCTGGATAATTTTATCATATGATGTTATGCATGATCCAAGTGCATGTTTTGTTCAGTAACCCATGCAAGATCATCTGAGGTCATCCGAGGTCACCAACACCTTTTCGTCAATAACTCTGGACATAATTCAGAT
>VOPJ01015979.1:0-16762 GCA_014673585.1 Semibalanus balanoides | reverse complement strand
CTCTCTTTCTTCATCATGTCGAGAGGTATTGACAAATAAGAGTTGGTGGTCATTCAATTGACCTGACCTTAGGTCACCGATATCAGAAATCTGAGATTAACAAAAGGTAGGAATCCATGACCTCATGACATCCTACAAATGTGAAATAGATCGTTCAAAAACTGTGTCTGCATGCGACAAGGGTAGGTATTTCTCATCCATGATACGACCAAACACGTTTTAGAGGTGAGGTAATCACGTGACCTTGTCTGGTGACCTGACCTGAGATGACCTGAGACCATGCATGTAACATAATGTTGATAGTTCATTTTCGAACAGGTGTGAAAAAACGGCGGCGCTGCGCCGCGTTCCGCTATGGTAACACAACATGAGAGGGGTGGACGAATTTCACCCCCTACCCTGCAGGGCGCGTGTTAAAATGCCCCCTCTAGTGAGTCGTGTTACAGAAAAAACAGTGACTGCCAGGTTAATATGATAATGACCTTCTTAAACAAATCATTTTAATAATTTAGTAAAGCTGTTGAATATCATTGATCAAAACAAGAGTACTCTTCTAATCCGTTTTTATTTATGTTCCATTGAGACAAACCTTTCCCAATCGCTCTGATCATTTCACAATGCACAGCCGTGCATATAAGGAGACAGAAAAAGTGAGGCAACGTGACCAGCTGATTGGGCGACGGCTCCTCAGTCTTCACGTGCAGGGTGACTCTGCTGCAGGGGAGGTCCCAGCCACTGGCGGATCCAGAAAGTGTGATTTTGACAGTTTGGGGGGGGGGGGGCAAATCCCAAAAATTATCGCATAATTTTGAAAAACTTCATCGGATTTCGCTTGTTTATGTATCAATAACTATTTTAAAACAACTTCTCTAGTAAAAGTTGCTTAGTTTTACGACAAACTCAGGAAATGTGTCAAATTTGCGTCGATTTTGGGTGTTTTTTTTGGGGGGGCATGGCCTCTTTGGCCCCCTGGATCCGCCCTTGGACTCCCAGCCATGAATACCACCTCGGCTCCGAGTGCGGCTCGTTTTTCATCACATACCCGGAGACTGGCGGCGTCCAGCTGTCGCGGGCTAGCGGTCACATGTCCCGGGTTAACGAGCTGCTGGATGTCACCACGTGTGATGTCACACCCACACGTGACGGCGGCGAACGTGACACGTGACACGTGACAGCGGCGAGCGCGGCAAGTGGAAATCATACAAACGGGTGTGTTCTCAGCTCTGTATGAACTGGAGAAGATTTCGCAGGACAAAACATCAATGCTGTGTTAATTTTATGCTGACCTACGAGACGTGCTGACGTAGGATCAATAATACTTTAAATTGGCGATAGCTACTTAGTAAAAAAAAAAAAAAAAAATGTAGAAGGCTATGTAATAGTGGGAACGCTATTCAATAACACAAATGGAAATGTGACGCTGGCCCGTCTGTGACTGTGTGTTGCAACTTGCAGTGACAGTCTGCAGTGAACGTCTGTGTACTGCAGTGACAGTCTGTGTACTGCAGTGACCGTCTGTGTACTGCAGTGACCGTCTGTATACTGCAGTGAACGTCTGTGTACTGCAGTGAACGTCTGTGTACTGCAGTGACCGTATGTGTACTGCAGTGACGGTATGTGTACTGCAGTGACAGTCTGCAGTGACCGTCTGTGTACTGCTGTGACCGTATGTGTACTGCAGTGAACGTATGTGTACTGCAGTGACCGTATGTGCACTGCAGTGACGGTTTGTGTACTGCAGTGACAGTATGCAGTGACCGTCTGTGTACTGCAGTGACCGTCTGAAGTGGCCGTCTGTGTACTGCAGTGACCGTATATGTACTGCAGTGAACGTCTGTGTACTGCAGTGACCGTATGTGTGCTGCAGTGACCGTCTGTGTGATGCAGTGACCGTCTGTGTACTGCAGTGACCGGTATATTTCTGCAGTGAACGTTATGTGTAACTGGGGACGTTGTGCACTGCAGTGACGGTCTGCAGTGACGTATGTGTATTGTAGTTCGACCGTTTGTACTGCAGTGACCGTGCTGTGTACTGCAGTAACCGTCTGTATACTGCGTGAACGTCTTGTACTCAGTGAACGTTCTGTTACTGCAGTACCGTATGTGTTACTGCGTGACGGCTATGTTGTACTGCAGTGACAGTCTGCAGTGACGTCGTGTAATACTGCTGTACCGTATGTGTATGCAGTGAACGTATGTGTACTGCAGTGGACCCGAAATGTGCACTGGCGTTTTGACGGTTTGTTGTACTGCAGTGACATATGCAGTGACGTCTGTGTATGCAGTGACCGTCTTGAAGTGACCCGTCTGTGTACTGCAGTGACACGTATATGTACTGCAGTGAAGTCTGTGTATCATGACCTTATGTGTGCTGCAGTGACCGTCTGTGTGATTGCAGTGGACTGCCTGTTGTACTTGCATGTGACCGTCTGCAGTGACCGTCTGTGTTACTGTAGTGACTGTATGTGTGCTGCAGTGCGTCTACAGTGCCGTTTCTGCAGTGACCGTCTGTCCGCCTCGGGGCTCTAATGACCTGCTGCGGGCCGCTCGGACAGTATTACCGCCGCCAATGGCTGCCGGAGGCGATACTGGGCACGTCGACGGTGCCCCCCCCCCCCCCCCTTCATCGGTACTGCGTCCAGCCAGCCGACACGGAGGTCGTCGGCTTGAGATGTTATGCTAGTCGGAGGGGGGGGGGGGTCTGCTCTGCAGGGGTGGGGTAGCTGCGTTTGGAGCAGCTTGTGCCAGCTATAAATGCCGTCAAACACGACAATGGTAGTTTTAGCCGAACTTGTTTGTCATGCTCAGTATAAATAAAGTTTGGGTAACTAAGCAAAAGAAACAGCATTAAGATGTGTGAATATTCAGTTCCATCTCTCGCCGCTTTCTAGTGTTGGCATGCATTGGTGGTGCTCTATCTTTGTCGCATGGTGCTGGCTCTGGCGTCATCCAGCGACACCAAGGGACGACTGGCGAGGCACAGCCGGCCAGCCAGACCTCGCCAGGAGCCCCCCCCCCACAGCCTCCCCCGGGCCTCTCACCAGGCCAGTCCGCCGACTGCCGCCAGAACGAGGCGGTATAATGTACCGCGTACTGACCGGTTTTCACCAGCCGCTCAGGAGAAGTCCCACGAACCGGGCGAGTCGCCGTCGCTGCCACCGTCCAATAAGGCACAACTTTGAAAGCGGCTGGTTTACATTGGTAACCAACTCTGAGAATAGCGTACTTCAAAAGAGATAGTGTTGGGGCTGCTGGTGGTATGCTGTTGTTTTGTTATGCGGTTGACACTTTTATCCGTCCAGGAAAAGGGTTAAAACGCAAGAACTTACTTCAAGGGAGTGTGCCTACTCACATTGGTTATGTGAAGTTGTCGACACTAGTCTGTAGAATATATTTTTCTGAATTTAGCTATGTGCTTCATTTCCCCAGATTCGCTATAGTTGCTGAGATATTCCAAATTCGCCAAGATCATTCCGGCGGAACAATTATTCTCCAGAGAGATTTCGCTAATAGAACTAGAAATATTTCGCATGCCACATGGACTTGTTAATTGGCTTTGCACGCCATTGTAGGTGACATCTAAGTACTCTGTTTATATTGGCGATCGTTTATGAGTTTTGAAACAAAACAAATGCAAAACAGAATATAAGTAAGAATTCAACTAAAGGGGCACCAGACGTGAATTTTATCGTAACCAATGATCAACCCAATAGCTTCTTTCCGTAATAAAACATATTTGACATTTCAAAAGAGTAGACACACTCCGTTTAAGGTAAACGGCTTGAGGAAGACTATAGATACCGGTTAGATATTTATTTTTATATGTATTTTTTATTATTTATCTGTCAATTTTAATTCATGTCAATTTCACGTGTGTGTGGGCTTTAGATCCTGCGTCTGGGAGAAAACCGGGCAATACTATAATTATTCCTATGGATATTTACGAGCGAGCGCGATGCGCTCGCTCGTCTTTACGTGGTATATGGGAACAATCTGATTATGAGCGACCCGACCCGACCCAACCCAACCCGACCCGACCCGTGGCGACGCCTTTGAGAAGCTCATATCTTTCCAACAGCACGTACGACTGAAAAGCGGTCTTCGCTATCTGATAGCCCCATGCAATTAAATTATGATTATTGACATGTTTTATCTCACGTGAGGGGTCAGCATGGCGCGTAACACATGCCGCGTCAGGGGTGTCAGAAAATGTTATCCTGCTGTAGCTGAGAAGCGGCTGGACTTATTACACTGAAATTTTGTGTATGGTTTGAGACCCCACCGCTAGTAATGTTGCGCAAGTCAAACTCTGGGTCACACTGCATATGCGCACGTGCACCCCTGTTCCCTCCACGAAATTACCTACAAAACATCGTTGCAATACCGGACCTATATCTCGGCAACCAAAAATCGCAAAGACACGGGTCAAAATACAGATGTGTAGAGAAACGATCCGCCCGGCGTATGCACCTATTGTGTCGATCAGCGGCGCGAGGCACGTGCAAAATACTGGCTATACAGCGAAAATAATGGGTTGCATGACGCTTTCACGATTTAAATCAGTGCTTGACACCTATGGACGGGGAATCGAAAATGAAACAAACACCATTGTGTTGACCAATGTACCGTCTCTAAAATGCATGCAAATTTCTGATTTTTAATGCAGTATTTTTGCTTGTTAAAATCCGCCTGTAATATTTAATTCCCATTGGTATATTTTATCATTACACCGTCGTAGCTTTTTTAAAGCCAAAGGGTGCTAAACGATAAAATGATGCAGCTGTAAAGCGCAATGCAAATCCATATTAATTTCCACCCAAAATGTAATTTTGCCTACCAAATATCAACCTTATAAACGGCGAGACGAGCGAGTCCGAATAAATCCGCGTCAATTTATCACCCGCCCAACGGAGGTTCGTTTTGTGCAAAGCATGCTTTTGAATTTATTTTCGCTACGTGTTTTTTGCCGTCGCAAATAGATCCGAACTAAATTGATACTTTGAACTAAATAAGTTTTGCAGCGTTATTTTTAATTTTGCAATTATCCCTAATAGTGGCAGGCTCCCGGCTATCCATTTTAGTGGCAGGGGGGGAGGCATATTCGGCCCCCCGGAGATCTCTAGATCTACCCGTCCGATGTTCAAAAATCAAACGGTGGTCATTTCCCCTAACACGATCTACATTTCTAAAAAAATATATAAATATTAAATAGGGGGCTAACGGGGGGCACAAACTACAAAAAATATATGTATTTTTTATCCATCACAGCTGCCATGTTTATCAACCGATTTTAAAGCAATCAACAATAATCGATAGATATTGAGTAGGAAATTGATATGTGATGAGGACTTTTCAAAATTCAAAATCATAGGCATGTGCAGGTCAGTAAATTGGGGGGCGAAGTAAAAGCGCAATTCAAACGTTTTTTATGTCTTTTTCTGGATAAATGCAATAGTTCTTTAGTTTTAAATAAGACAAAATAATTATTAAGCATATTTTGTACCGTAGGCGGTGCCAGGTTAACGAAGAAGGGAGGCCAAATATAAAAAAATGAACCGCAGTCATGCTGCTACCACGGAATATAAATAAGATACTAGTCATATATAGCTCCATTTTGAATGCAGCAAATCATCATAGGCGTATCCAGGATCACATTTAGGGAGGTGCTAGACCTTTTGATAGGAATAAATCCCGTTAATATAATACTAACCAGCAGAGACTATCATGGGCAATGGCAATGTTGCATCACTGGCAATGTTATCACTATCACTGGCAATGTTGCACAGGTCAATCTCTGGGATACATTGCACGTGTGCACGTACTATACAGGCAATATTCTATCCCAGTCCCCATTTTAGCTTCATCCCAGCTCCATCCCAGCTCCATCACAGCTGAATCCCAGCTCCATCCCAGCTCCATCCCAGCTCCACCCCAGCTTCATCCCAGCTTCATCCCAGCTCCATCCCAGCTTTATCCCAGCTCCATCCCAGCTCCATCCCAGCTTCCATCCCAGCTCCCTTCCCAGCTCCCATCCCAGCTCCTCCCATCCCAGCTCCCATCCCAGCTCCATCCCAGCTCCATCCAGTCCATTCCCAGCTCCATTCCCAGCTCCCATCCCAGCTCCATCCCAGCCTCCATCCCAGTTCCATCCCAGTTCCATCCCAGCTCCATCCCAGCTCCATCCCAGCTCCACCCCCAGCTCCATACCAGCTCCATCACCGAGCTTTATCCAGCCCATCCCAGCTCCATCCCAGCTCCATCCCAGCTCCATCCCAGCTCCATCCCAGCTCCATCCCAGTTCCGTCCCAGTTCCATCCCAGCTCCATCCCAGCTCCATCCCAGCTCCATCCCATCTCCATCCCAGCTCCACCCCAGCTCCATCCCAGCTCCATCCCAGCTTCATCCCAGCTCCATCCCAGCACTATCCCAGCACCAGCCTGCAGCTCCATCTTCACAGCTATTGGACCACTCACCTGATATAGGTTGAACCAGCGCAGTTGCCACTTAGAGTTGTCGCAGGTCCTCTTGTAGAGACTGCCGCACATGTACTGGTCGTAGCGCGCCTTCTCCGACAGCATGAGCAGCTGGTTGTCGTTGATCCGTACTCCTCGCTGCATCTTCGGTGACAGCATGACAACGTCTGGATGCGGGTGCGACCTTAATGATCTGTGCTCTCGTGTCGCCGACGACCGCTGACTCCGGCGTGGTCACCGCCTGTGGGCGTACGTCAGTTAGTTAGACATGTATTACAAGATGGTTAGTGGAGAGCAGCGGTATGTTTGATGCATGGTTATTGTAAATGAGATTGTTTAAGTATTTTATATTTGTCTAATAAGTTGTTGGAAAACATTTTTATTGATAATACAAGCTTAAACTCCACTGCAACGCTTCCGCGGTCAAAATATTTTATTTGCCGGAGGTAAGGAGTTGAGTTTCGCTTTTCCTTCCAACTCGGAAACTATGCATCGCATGATAAAATATTGCAAATACTGTTGCAGTACAAACACGGCAATGACAAGGAGAACCAGAAGCACTTGTTGTTGGGTCACACTTGTGAAATTGCTCAAGCTTAGCCTATATTACACAATATTAGATCGCCAGTTACCGACAGGGCTGCGTGGTCCGAGTCCGAGTCAGAGTCATAGCCGGAGTCGGAGTCGGAGTTGTAATCGGAGCCAGAGTTGGTTGGAGTCAATAATTTTGGCCAGAGTCGGAGTCGATACAATTTGCCCGACTCCGACTCCCGCTCTCGGCGTATAGACAATGCACTTGTTATGTGCAGTTTGAGTGGACCACTGCACAGTGGGCGGATTGACCATCCTAGCACGACACAGGTCAAAAAATGAATTATCGTGAAATACTATCAAACCTTTACCACTGTGTTCGCAATCCTTCAGACCACATTGTTCTGGGCTTTGTTTTTTTATGCAGGTGTATTTCATGCGAAAATATAACCTTAAAACTTTAGACTTTACTGGTCACGTCTGCCGATCCGCTAGCCGCAACGTTCGCAGTTGTTTTTTAGAGCAAGAGAACGTGTCAATTTTAAGAAGGAAATGTACATATGTATACACCAAAAGATAGCCCTGGATCTCGGGAACAAAATGAACCCAAAATAAATGGCATTCACACAATCACTTATGCTGTAAATGTACACCGAAGTATTTAAGACAAATGGTCAGTTTAAAACTATCGAAAAAATATTTGAAGAAAAATTCAAAAATGTATCTCCGAGTACCTCTATAAAAATCATACCACATGTCAATGAGACTGTGCTCTTTATGTTCCACTGCGATTTTTTTTGCTCCTTTTGCTCCTTTTTGCGTGGCAGGTCGATAAGTATCCGCATTTCGCAGACTACCTGAGTACATATCACGCTCACTATGTGATTAGCCAGAATCGTTAATCAAATTTTGGAGTGAGACTTTACCATTCCCATTCCTTGTTTCCTCTTTCTCATGCATAGATATTCTCAAACTCCCTATCTAAATCTCCTCCCCCTCCCCCCACCCTTTGAGAGGGATGAGAAGAACTTTCCCCGTCCTCTCGCAACCTACCATAAGTTCCCAATGCGCGTTCAGTCCTACAGCAGCAAGCAACTAATAGGCAGTGAGCGCAAAGGCTCGCTTTGTATTACATTCATAATTTATTTTTTTACAGCGTGTTCTAAGCCATTTAAACGAAAGATGCAGCAATCATTATCTACCAGATCTAGTGGGAAGAACAGTTCAAGTCATTTTGCCCTAGCGTTGCTGCGAACAGTTGCTTTCACTCACGACTTCGACATGAGTTTGGGCCGCTTTTGTATTGAGTTAGCTATGCTCTAAAAAAAGACGCCGTTACCGTTGATAATACATTTAACCTTATTCCCTGCGGGCAGCCAGAATTACGTTAACCTGCGTGGGTGGGTCAGATTCTGCCCCCCCCCCCACGCAGATATCTTGAGAACCGTTCAGCCGATTTCGATGGAATGAACACCATTCAATTTGTCATGACAATATATTTCTTCTTGAATCCCGAAATATATGTTTTGGTTGAATATGGGGGCTAGGGGGGCAAAACAATGAAAAACGGTTACTTAAAGGTCATTGCAGACATGTGATTTGACCAATTGTCATGCACAAAGCGTTTTTGAGCTTTATATGTACTGGTCTTCAGTATATCAAAAGGACAAGTACCCAACAATTCATAGTCATACTCAAGGATGTAAAATGGGGGATTTTCTGATAAAAATATGTGCTGTTCATGATTGTTTGGAACTATATAAAACTCACATGTGGGCATTATTTGCTGTAATTTGTTAAATGTAATATATTGCGCCTAGGTTGATCCACTTTAATAACGTGGGGGAAGGCAGCACCATGTGCGTAACGCTTTTTATCATCTTACTTATTTGAAGTTGACCCTAATTTGACAGAGGGTATCACCTCCCATGTTATGTACCTGCTTGCGCCTTTGCCCCAAAATATATACATTCCAAGTATATTTTATGTATATCGCAGACATCGTTTTCTGACGCATTTATTGCATCGCAAACTTACGAAGAAAGTATGCGCCGCCAACAACCGCATTCGTAAACACCCTCCCAAAAACATGAGGCTGGCACCGTCTCTGCTCGGTCGATTAAAAAAAAATACCGCGATAATTCTTTTTCTAGGAAACAGTCACGAATTCAAGACGCTAGTCTAACGGTTAAAGAATCGGCAAAGTGAAAATGGCTAGGGGGTAAGGCTGAATCTGCCCCGCAGGAATATGCTTAAATCATTTTAAATGCATAGTTACTGCGGAAATAGACGCAAAATAATGTGAGTTTTGTTGCTCTGAGAGGTGACAAATATGTAAATTGATCAATTTGCTGTAACTTTATTAGTCACAGAAGTGAAAATATGCTCTTGCATTAGATAGGGACAGGCAACTCGGTGGTGATTGGGTTGTTTGCTCTCCTGTCACACGCTTACGCTTGATTTGAGTTGTGACCATTGCATTTTGATTATTGCGTCTCTATTTTCTTTTCTGATCTCGCTTGAGATAACATATTTCAATTCAGCGCACCAAAAAGGCCCTATATACACATTTGCATTGTCTTACATGCTGTCAAAGTTAGCTTTCGAGCCGTGTCGCGCTAAAAGGGCAAATCAGCCCACTATGCACTGGTGGCGATAACTGAAGGTGCTCATGCGCCTTCAAATTGGCTTCCTTCGATTACTTTAGGCTGTATAATGATTTTCATTAATGAGGTGTGCACCACAATAAGCGAGATAGAACCCAACTTGTCTCGTCGGATAAAAATCCAGAATACCAAATACCAGAGGCCGTTCTCATACAAATAATAGGCTCTGATCTTCGAACTACTGTTTGAAGTCTAGATAAGCAAACCAAGAAACTCAATAATATGCTATCGTTTCAAGGCATGCTAGCGTTTTCAACTAAGTTTGTTAATAATAACGACGTGCTAATAGTAGAAAATGTCTCAGTATTTGATAAAGAAATCGAGCCGTGGCTCGATTATGTTATGAGAACGGCGTCAGGTCAGGTGTCGTGTTCACTGTTCCAGGACAACATCAGCTGATGTTATGAGAACAGCGTCAGGTCAGGTGTCGTGTTCACTGTTCCAGGACAACATCAGCTGAGCCAGATGTTGATCGGACAGCTGAATGTGATGTCCCGGCACTGACTGGGGGATTCATACCATGAAGAACTTTCGTAATGACTCAGCAACGGTTACACTAACAGACATCAACGTGAAACTTCGGCTACCTTCTCGTACATCAATGTTACGTCTTTTTTGCCAAAAATGATGTTATTGAAGCAATTTCGTTGATACATTTTCTTTGGATACAGCGAATTTAGTGACGTCACTACACACGATTTTTTTACACGAAAATCAGCTAAACTTTAACAGGCCGTACAAAGGCCATATGTTAATTAGGCAAAATGTCAAACAATCCAAAAACTGATTAAGATAACAAAAGACAAGGGCTACAACATCGTGATCTCGGATTAGTAAAATTTGTGTTTTTTTACCCCTATTTTGTAATGACGACAAAATTAAATTTGCAAATATCGTGGAAAAAACAGGAGATATGTCAGAGAAGCATATGCGAACAATTATCATATCAAATTTCACAATTATATCATTTTGGACTAGGTAATTGCATCTGAAGTACTTGCATCTCATGACGTCATATTTTGAAATAACCTTTCTTGCCTTTTATCGACAAGATATAGAAAAATAGGACAGCACTGTATTTCTGAGACAAAAATAGTAAAAAGATATATAGGTTTAAATGATTCCTATAATTTATATGGGAGATATCGCCCGCTGAAAATGGAAGGTTTGAGCAAATTCGAATAACGCCTGAGGCTATAACTCGAAAACCATTTGACGGATGTTGCTGAAAATTGTACAGCGTGATTCTACGGCCCAGATAACTCTTTAAGCGCAGTTTAATCGAAATCTGAGATTTAGGGTGTTATGGCTTGGTTCATCTGTCATGGAATGCCCCAGTGAACGGATATCAGATCCTCCGCTGTGACCGCCCACTTACAAGCCGTCTGGCCAAGGGACACGGCGGCGTTGTGCTGTTGTTGCGTGACTCGTAAGATGCGTCAGTGGTTCCAACGCTCTCAGCGCGTAACGGATCAAACCTGGAAGCTATCTGGGCCACCATCCGTACGTTCAAACATAGACAAATGCTAGAAGGCTCGTTCTACCACCATCCTACTCAGACGCATGCATCAGATCAGTGTCGACCTTGGGCCTGTTCCCGTCGCACCTCCAACCACCTGTAACCTCCTCTAAGTTGCTCCTACTGCAACAGCTCTGTGTTAAATAATGCGACTGGAGCAAGTGGGAGCAGCTTGGAGGACGAGGAGGTTAGAAGTGGTTAGAGGCGCCACGGGAACAGATCCTCTGTTAGCTAGGCACAAGGTAATAGTACACCTTTTTGCACTCGCATTTTAACATTCAGCATAACTGTTTGAACGGCAACTTCAGCTATCATCATTCGACAAAACAGATCGGCTGCTGGCGCCCGAATTTAACAGATGAGCAAAACTATTTGAGCACTTGTCACTAGGTTACTCGATCTGCAAAACTGTTTGATAATTCAACATGATTTCGACCATAGTCGAAAAATTTCGTCACTTCGCTATTATATAGCTTTTGAGCGTTGGCGGAAATGATGGGCGATCAAAATAACTGCTCGTCGGTCTGCGTACCTTCATTTCACTGCGATTAATTTCACCCAATGCCGATCTGTTCTGGAGATTTTTAAGTTTTGCTCAATGTCGAGTTGTAATGGAATGCCGAGTAATAGTTATGGCGAATAGTGAATGTATATGGTGAAACGGCAAGAATTGGTGACCTCTATATGCAGTGTTTACCTACAATAGTTGAACCCATTGGTCAAATGCGATTGCAAATAAATAGTATAATCAGGGACTCGTCTATGGAAATTTGACTGGGGGGCTGACGTGAACCTCAATACCTTTATATAATTAACCCGGCATTGACCGGGTTCTCAGCCGTGAGCCGAACGCCATTGCCCGGGGGAGGGGGGGGGAGAATATTGTCCTCCTGGTTATCTCTGGAACTAGAGTTCGACATGGCTGCACTTTTCCTTGGCCTAGCCGCCCCACAGCCATGGCATCACAGCCACAGCCAGCCGCAGGCCACTCCCAAATGTCAATGGCTGCCGTGGCCAGCCATTGAGGATTTTGGTTAAATTCATATATGTGTTATTTGCAGTCTACTGGTATGGCAACATTGCCAATATTCTTTTAACATGATGTGTTGATAAGATTGATGCAAAAAAACAGGTTGACTATGCAGCCACAGCAGTGATGTTTCAGCCTGCCGTGCCACCCATGGGTGCCCACTCAATTCTTCGATTGTCTGGGCTGGGTATGCATTTTCGACTTTGCATGGGTACTGTGTGGGCAGGGTATGACATTTTTTTTAGTCATTGTCAATTGCCGTAATTTTTACTTGACAGCCAGATGTTTAACCAGCGTAAATATGTTAATAAATAGATAAAGGACATTAAAACAATTAAATTTGGGCAATTACGATGAGAAAAGGCAATAAATCATGGTAATTACCTAGCAGTGGTGAAAAGATTGAAAATCCCAAACATTGTCCGATCCAAAGTCTGATCCAGTATGACAATGTGACCGAAAATGTTCGATGAGTCAAAAGCCACAGTAATACACAGGTGCTATATTATGTATCGTGAAGCATGCAAGTAAATCTGTTAGAATAATGGTCTGCACATTTTGTGAAAATAATTATCTGTTAATGGAATGCGGCAGACCGGGCATGGGCCCTCAATATTATGAATTTAAATGGGTCTGGTCTGGGTCTGGGCTTGGTGTTCATGGGCTTCGGCTGGGATGGGCTTGGGGTTTAGGCACCCATGAAACACTCTGAGCCACAGCCATAGCCACAGCCATGATCTAGAGATTTTTCAGTCCGGCCCGCCCCATTAGCCATGGGGTTCGGCTGGCCATGGAGATAGCCGCCCCATGTAGAACTCTATCCGGAACCAATAATCGCAGCAAGACGCACAAGGCGGCATTCCAAATCTATCAATGAAACGCATCTAAAGCATACTCACAATTTGTAAATTAAGGTCACATGTCAGGTCGAGGTCAGTTCAAAGGTCAAAGTCGATACAATTTAGTTTATGAGTAATACTTTCAATCCGAGTCCTTTAATTGCGACTATGATCACCCAAAGTGCTCAAAGTGGTATAATACACATTCATCATAAGCTCAAGTAAGATTGATGGAAATGCTTAAGGTCAAGGTCTGGGTCAGGTCACAAAAGTCCCTATGCGTTAAAGAGCTAGAAAAGAGATGTGACACAAGTTATAAGGGCTACTTTAAACGTATAATTCGATAGTGATGTCATTTTACCATCGTACCTCATATAATTGAACCTACTGTCAAGGTCAGGTCAAGGCCGGTCACAAACGGTCAAAATATAAAATTATTAAAAAGCATGTTGGTAGACCACCTTTGTTTTAGAAACACGATGTTGGAATTTATTTGTTTGCATCTCTTCTTATCAAAAACAACAAAACGTTATTTCAAAACATAACGTCATGAGTTGTCAAACTTAGGGAGCCATAAGTCAGTCAAAAATCATACTTAAGAAGCCCTAAGTCAGTTAAAAATCATTATAATGCTTTGAAAATTGGTTGAGGTATTACTCATATGTGGTTTTCCAAAATATTTTCTTTTTTAAATATCTTTGAAGATTTTGATTTTGTTTGTATTTTTCCAAAGAAGAGGAAAAATAGTATCCCTAGCACCGACGAGGGGGCGGATATCCGCCCCCTGAGATTTTTCGTAGACACCAACAAAAGGGGCCACGTGGCGCCGCGAAGTTTTGTACAGCTAGTTAAGCATCAATTACTCACCTTTTATGAATTTTATAAAAGTTTTGACTTCAGGCCATCTCAGGTCAGGTCACAAGGTCATGTCAAGTGAACTTACCTCAAGAAACGTTTTGAAGTTTGATATCATGTCGAAGCCACAGTGGTTAACCAATAAGTTTTAAACTCACAGTGCGTAATAAGGAGATATGTATCTACAATTTATTTATATTTGATTTTTGATATCTGACTATGTCACTATTTTGCAGCTAAGTTGAATAATGTTTGCTGAAATTGTATTCTGTGACCTCTTTTAGGTCAAATCCAATATGTCCCCAGGGCATATTTTGTTTTTGTACAATAACTCATCTTATACGTGGGGCAGAGTGATAGGGTAAACACCATTTTGTTTTCTTATCGATTGTCATCAAGTGATATACAATTTGACTTGAACTTGCACTGGCGGATCCAGAAAATCTTCAAGGAGGGGGCCATCAATTGCAGTAGTGCCCCTACCTATACCCAAATTTGACAACTGGACGGATTTGATCCACTAAATTTTGAGGGTGTCCCTATTTTTTTGCAAAATGTTGAGGTCACCTCAGGTTAACAGAGGGTCCCCCCCTCCTCAGCCGGCCAGTGTGCCCCCTAATACGGCCAGGGTGCCTCTCAGACGGCCAGAGTGCCCCCTCAGACGGCCATATAGGTCCCCTCAGGACAACAGAGGGCCCCCTCAGGCGGTCAGAGTGCCCCCTCAGGCGGCCAGAGGGCCCCCTCAGGCTGTCAGAGTGCCCCCAGGCGATCAGTGCCCCTTCAGGTGGTCAGAGTGCCCCCTTGGGCAGCCAGAGTGACCCCTCAGGCGGCCAAAGTGCCCCCTCAGACGGCCCTAGTGCCCCCTCAGGCGGCCAGAGTGCCCCTTCAGACGACCAGAGTGCCCCCTCAGACGGCCAGAGTGCCCATCAAGTTCGAGGCCCAAGGGAGGGGGCATGGGCCCCTGGCCCCCTCCTCTGGATCCGCCACTGTGAACTTGTCATGACCTCAGTTAACTCAGTCGTCCGCTGACCTCGCTTGGGGTCAGACGTGCGGTCGGGAGCTCCGCGCGGTGGTGCGGGCGGCGAGTGGGGGCCGGGCGTGTGATTGTTGCGGCTGTGGTGAATTATTACATCAAGATGACGAAAAAACGCAAGGCGAGCTCTCCACTGCAGCCTAACAGTCCCACCCGGGTCAGCGCTGCTCTCGCTCGTGAGCAAGAGGAGACCAGGCAAGATGTAAGGAAACTGCGTGAGGANTTCACTATTCCGGAAAAACCTCAGGAAGGTCAAATTGACCCCCACCAGGGCGATGGTTAAAACCGACCGGCTTATGACTTCCAATTAAAAAATGCGTGACTTTTTTTAGATATTAAGTATGCTTTAACCGTGTCATTTATTTGCAATATTCGATGATAGTATCACTCAAATGCGTATCGATGAGTCAAACACATTAGTGAAATCGGTTTTACTCTACGATGCTTCCATCAAAAGTTATTCCTTAAAAGTAATGTCGTCTATTTGTATAAATATTCAAACTTAATGATAAGCTTGGACCTAATTTATTGACCCCTGAGGAAATTCCTGATGCAGTTTTGCCAGAAAATTATATATCTTTCGACCGTTTTTTTGGTCGCGTCGCTAACTTTTAGTAATCGAGATAGAGACGGTTTTAGCAAAAGGCAACTCATAATATAGTCGAAAATTGACCTTCTGTGACCTCAATATTTACTTGACCCCCCAACAAATAATCAGCAAATATACTTCTGATATAGCTGTCTCGGGTTATCTAACCAAGCATTTTTGCACTTGTCGCTGCCCATCATTGGAAAATCTGCGTGGCCGTGGCCCCCCCCCCCCAGTGAAAATTCCTTACAGGAGGCCCTGGATTGTGCGACTGTGGTGGATCACTGCATCAAGATGACCAAAAAACGCAAGGCAAACTCTCCACTGCAGCCTTACAGTCCCGCCCAGGTCAGGGTTGCTGGCGCTCGTGAGCAGGAGGAGACGAGGCAAGAAATAACGGGAACTGCGCGAGGAAATCGCCGACCTGAAGCTGCAAATGCGGACAATGGAATATCAGCATGACTGTCTACAGCAAGCGCTCCAGGCTGGTATGTCTCATCTTTTCGGGACCTGCTATTCCTGTTGCCCACCGCACAAGAGGATACAAATGCAACTACTTCAAAACTTACTGCTAAGCAGCATGGGATTTGAAATGGATGGGAGCCAAGTGAGCGCCGCATTCCGTGTGCGTTGCAAGATATTCGTTGAGTTCACTTCCGCAGCTACCGGCTCTGACAGAGATAAACTGTACCGTACGAAAACAAAGCTGCGTGGTTCAGGATTATTCATCGCAGAGTCCCTGACCAAACTGCGCCAAAGAGCTTTTCCAAAATATTCTGCGTCTCAAGAAAGATAGAACTATTTTCACGGCTTTCACGCAGTCTGGCGAGCTTTTTGTCATTAAAAACTCGCAACTCTCCTCCATCAAACTTCAAGACACGCGGCCCTGCAGCAGCTGTTGGTCTGTGCCGCTTGCAGGGGCGCGCCCGCACCGAGGGATGGCGGTCGCCACGCCACGCCTCCGCCGGCCGGTCCTTTTACCGGTGGCCTCGTTCGGCGGCGGGTCGGATCCGGTGACCGGCCTCAGCGCTTCGGGACGTGACCTGGCCTCGCCTGTGCTGCCGATGACGTCAGCATTTGTGCCGCCGCCAACCCAGCCGGTGCCCCTGGCACTGTCTGGTGACCCATGCGGTGCGGTCACAGGGGCCGGGGCCGCCCGTGCTCCCACCTCCGGTGTTGACCTGCGTGCGCCCGTGCGACCGGTCGGGGCGGCTAGACCGCCGCCGC
>VOPJ01015978.1:0-26855 GCA_014673585.1 Semibalanus balanoides | reverse complement strand
AGACAAAAATTAAACAAAGTTGCAGACAAAAATGAGAGAGCAAAATTTAAAAGTCCAGAAAATGACCAAAATTCCCAGGCTGGTCCTGGCCCACCCCTGCAGCACCTAACTGAGATCACACCACTCCCCCGTGTTCGGCAGGTAACCTGGGTGACGGCGACATCATCACGGAGCAGGAGCTGAAGGACCAGTTCTACCAGTACGGCGAGATCCGCAGTATCGCCGTGGTGCACAAGAACCAGTGCGGTAAAGAACCAGTGCGCCTTCGTCCAGTACATAGCCAGGTAAGAACCAGTGCGCCTTCGTCCAGTACATAGCCAGGTGGGTGGGTGGCGAGTTCAGGGCTCAGTTGTTTGTGACTAGACACGACTTGGGTGCATGATATGGCTTCGTGGCCAGATCGTGGGTCAGGGACAGTCCTAGACGTGTTGACTGGTGTGTGGTTCGTGCTATGATATTGAGGGATACGTGTGTTTCGACGGGTCTGATGCGACACTTTTCATCCGGCAAATGAAGTCTCAAATTGATGCTAATTTGGTGGTCTATTGTATTTACTATTTCCATTCCACTTGCTGCATGAAAAACTGAACTCCATAAGTCTCATTTTGGGCCATTTTCCTAGGATTTTTCCTCTCCTTTGTAGTCTGTATTTGTATCGACCATTTTTTCAGTTTACTTATTGCATGATACCTCTTTTTACCTTTTAGTGATAGTCATTTTAGTCATTTCTTATTTACTTTTTTTATTTATTTACATGATAGTTTTTATTTATTTTGATATTTTTTTATTTACATTATTTTTAAACAACTTTATTTACATGATTACATGATACATGATAGTCATTGTTTTACCTTTGTGTTGTGGTCGGAACTGCCCGCCCTCCAGCGCCGTGCTGTACCGTCATCTGCCATTATAACTGCGCCGTATCGGCCTGTGAGAGCGTTACATCCATCTTCTCCCGTCGACAGATCGTCGGCAGAGGCGGCCGCCGAGGCGACGTTCAACAAGCTGATCATCCGCGGCCGGCGGCTGAACATCAAGTGGGGTCGCAGTCAGGGCCGCCAGGGTGGCGAGGAGACATACACGGGCGGCGGCGGTCCGCCAGAGATGCCGCTCGAGCCTGTCCCAGGTGAGGGTCGCAGTCAGAGACATACACGGGCGGCGGCGGACGCCAGAGATGCCGCTCGAGCTGTCCCAGGTGAGGGTCGCAGTCAGCGCAGGGTGCGAGGAGATCGTACACGGGCGGCGGCGGTCCGCCAGGATCGCTTCGAGCCTGTCCAGGTTGAGGGTCGCAGTCAGGGCGCCAGGGTGGCGAGGAGAACGTACCGGGCGGCGGCGGACCGCTCAGAGATGCCGCTCGAAGCCTGTCCAGGTGAGGTCGCAGTCAGGGGCCGCACAGGTGGCGAGGAGACGTACACGGGCGGCGGCGTCCGCAGAGTTGCGCTCGAGCCTGTCCCAGTGAGGGCTGAGGCTCTAAGTCAGCCTTTCTTCTCTGTTATAGGACTGAGAAGAGAGGGGCGGCTTAGAAGCATATCAATCTCGGGCACTATACACTGGGTACTCCAAAGTTTTTTTGGTATACACTAGAAATATACTAAAAAGACTAAAAACCATACCAAAAAGTGAAGACCTCAACCAGATCTGGAATAATATACCAGGATATGGCTGCATCCTACTAGGCGTGTATGGCGCTTTTGTTTCGATCAACAACCTCATATATAAGCGTAATGGTAAGCATTGTCCCTGCGACCCCATTGGCCGAGTTGTCTTAATGACGGCGCCATTTGGTACTCAAAAAGTAGTCGGCGGCGGGCGCAATGCATACTTGGCTAATACCTCGAGAACCGTTGATGGCTGACTTTTTGATCCCAAATAAAATCGAAATAAATACCCTCAACCTTTATTTCTATGATAAACTTTGAGATATTTCTGTGAGGAAAGTCTCGAAAACTTGGCTTGAAAAGTGGCATTTTAACATGTAGCCCTATGGGCAAGTAGGAGAAGTCACGCCCATGCTACCATATAACTTTGGACCCCCCGTATCAATCTGCTTCTCTCATTTGTACCACTCTGTGGGGTCTCTTTGGTCTAGGCGATTATCCTCATTTTCGGCATTGGTTATGCTTATTATTAGACCGGTATTGTTGTTTTTGATTTTATTACGTTTCTTTTTTATATGTAACCCGTCGACATCTTGTAGTGTCATAGTTGCCTTTCGAAGACAAGATTATCGACGTTCTGGAGACGGAGACCTGATTCTAGAGATATGTATTCAGCTCGTGATTTGCTATGCTTCATTTGCGTTTGACATTTCCATCCGACGGTTACCGCTGCGGTATTTGGCTCGGTAACCGCTCTGACCTGCGTCTGCCTCTGCCGTGTTAATCTGACCCTGGTGTCCTCCCTGTGGCAGTGCGTCTGTCCGTGTTTCTGCCGTGTTAATCTGACCTGGCGTCCTCCTGGGGCAGTGCGTCTGTCCTGTTTCTGCGTGTTTAATCTGACCTGGTGTCCTCCCTGTGGCAGTGGCGTCCTGTCTGTGTTTCTGCCGTGTTTATCTGACGCTGACGTCCTCCCTGTTGGCAGTGCCGTCTGTCTGTGTTTCTGCCGTGTTAATCTGACCTGCGTCGTCCTCCTGTGGGCATGCGTCTGTCTGTGTTTCTGCCGTGTTAATTCTGACCTGGCGTCCTCCTGTGGCAGTGCGTCTGTCTGTGTTTCTTGCGTGTTAATCTGACCTGGTGTCCTCCCTGTGGCAGTGCGTCTGTCTGTGTTTCTGCGTGTTAATCTGACCTGGCGTCCCCTGTGGCAGTGCGTCTTGTCGTGTTCTGCCGTGTTAATCTGACCTGGCGTCCTCCTGTGGCTAGTGCGCTGTTGTGGTTTCTGCCTTGGGGGGGGGGGGGGGAGTTGGGGGTGTTAAATCTGACTGGCGTCCTCCCTGTGCAGTGCGTCTGGCTGTGTTTCTGCCGTGTTAATCTGACCTGGCTCCTCCCTGTGGCAGTGCGTCTGTCTGTGTTTCTGCCGTTTAATCTGACCTGGCGTCCTCCCTGTGGCAGTGCGTCTGTCTGTGTTTCTGCCGTGTTTACATCCTGACCTGGCCTTCCTGCCTGTGGCAGTGCGTCTGTTGTTTTTTCTGCGTATGTAATCTGACCTGGCGTCCTCCCTGGCAGTGCGTCTGTCGCGTTGTTTTTTCTGCCCGTGTTAATCTGACCTGGCGTCCTCCTGTGGCAGTGCTCTGGCTGTGTTTCTGCCGTGTTAACGACCTGGGCGTCCTCCTGTGCAGTGCGTCTGTCTGTGTTTCTGCCGTGTTTAATCTGACCTGGTTCCTCCCTGTGGCAGTGGTCTGTCTGTGTTTCTGCCGTGTTAATCTGCCTGCGTCCCTCCCGTGGCATGCGTCTGTCTGTGTTTCTGCGTGTAATCTGACCTGGCGTCCCTCCCTGTGGCCAGTGCGTCTGTCCGTGTTTTTCTGCGTGTTAATCTGGACCTCGGGCGTCTCCTGTGGCAGTGCGTCTGGCTGTGTTTCTGCCGTGTTAATCTGACCTGGCGTCCTCCCTGTGGCAGGTCTGCCGGGCCCGCTGCCGCCGCCACCGCTCGGCATGCCGCCTGGGCCGCCGCCGTTCATGATGCCGCCGCGCCCACCGCATGGCATGGGGCCGCCTGGCATGGGGCCACCCGGTATGGGGCCGCCCGGCATGGGGCCGCCCCCGCCGCCGCCTGCCTTCCTGTCGGCAGTCCACTACCCGTCTCAGGACCCGAGTCGGATGGGTGCGCTGGCCGGGCCGAGCCAGCCGCCGCCCAGGAGGTAGAGGTACGCCAATTCCCGCGCCGATCCACAGCGAGACGAGTCAGAGACGCAACTTGTACGCACATCAGGCGGGAAGGTGTTGGTTATCGCTATACAAACGACTCACAGAAGGGGTATCGGAGTCTGCGATGGGAGCGAATTGACTCCGGCAGTCGTCCTGCCGTAAATCCCAATCAACAAACAAGAGGTATCTGATGATCTTAGACGCGAGGGGTTTCGAGAAGCAAATACACACTGTATGTGCAGAGTTTCATAGTACGGATTGAAAGTGCCCGCGATGGTGTGGCCAGGTTGTCGTTGCTCTCTCGGCTCGGTCCCTCGTTTCTCCGGTGCCCTGATCTGCTGGCTGACTCGTCAATCCAGTGAGTGTCTCACCCTGGTGAGACCTGTCTGATGGCACGTAGAGGCTCCATTGAGGCGGCGATAGGTTCACTTCACCTGTCCAGGGAGCCAGGACAGCTGGAGACCCGGGAGGCTGGGAGATGTGAGAGAGACCGAGGGAGACCAGGGTGAACCGCTGGACAAGGGAGATACACCGTCTGCAGAGCTACAGAAGATGTCCTGAGGACCGCCTGACGGTCGACCGGACCTCGGCCGGGGAAGGACCGGCTGCGGAGAGGACCACGGCCGACCGGAGAGGGGGCAGAGCAGGGTGGTCGTCTGTGTGTGGCCTCTGCAGGGGTCCATTCTGAATTTGTAAAGCGATGAAAAGCGGTGAAACTGAACGGTGAATAACTGAGTAAAGAGAGCAGCGAAGAGATGCTGGGGGCTGAGTATGGGACCGAGTGACGCTGTCTCGACGAGGCGCGACGTTAACAGTGCGTTTGTACTCTGTTAATAGTCTGTCGTTAACGATCCGGAGGTGTACCCAGCACATATGTGTGTGTGCGTGTGTGTGCGCGTGCTTGTTTTGTGCGTGGTAGACCGCTGTTTGTCCGTGCTGCGTGTGGATGTGATTCGATGTGCCGGCGGTTTGTAGATCACCGACAGTGACGGTAAACGCCATCTTCACTCGGATCTCCACCCGACTGTTTGTTGTCCATCCATCCCAATGCGCTGCTCGCCGGTTTAAATACATACCACATACCCGTAGCAGGAAGGGAACCTCAGTGGAGAACTGTGCTGAAGAGGAAGAGACGCCCATCAACGCTTATATCATCGGGTTATATTTGTTGTGTTTATCCAATCACAGCAGACCTGGGCCCGCTTAAAACACACACTCCATCATCCCAGCACACGGTACATGACACGGCAAAACGTACGACACACATAGTAACGTTAACACAGCGAGAATATACACGGTTTGCAGTCTCGCTGGCGATGTACAGTCCGCCGGCGAGGACTGGAACGCGGCAAAACTTTGGACCCAACTCCCCCTCCAAAAGGCGCCCTGTCATTGGTAAAATACAGACTAGTCGGATCTAATACTCACATCACACTACACGGGATATTGGTACATGTGATGACGTAATTACACGGAAATGAACAATCCAATCGTGAGTACAAATAGTCACGTGATACACAGACGCACGCGCTCACACATCGTTGGCTCTTCCGGAGAGATGCGATGCGATACGGCGCACACTTTGGCATCCAGCTTGGCAGCGCATGGAAAGCGTCCTCTCACGAAGAGCATTGCGTCTAGTCCTGTTATACCCGCGGCATTGTGCGGAAGCCGGTGGCGCGGATCAAAAACGCGCAATTGGGCAAGTAGGGGGCATGCGGTGTGTTCCGGACACGTTCGGCAGCGTTCGCCGTCTCTTAATGCCACGCTGCGCGGTTTCGCACAAGCAATGACGAGTTCACAGCAGGTCAACCACCGCGCAGCCGAGTTGTAACGCTCGATCCTCTAAACAAATATCGGGTCAGTGCCGTCCTATACAGTGGCGCCACCGCACGCAGTGCCGAACACAGCCAAAACTCTAGTGCTGCCCCGTCCGGCAGGTGTCACTACCTGCGCCGGAGGCCGGGCGGCGCGGTGGGCGGGCCCCGCAGGTGATTGCGTGGACTGGGACGTGTCTGTCGGCGGGTCAGCGCCTTCCAGAGGTGGGTGGGTGGACTGTCGTCGGGCAGCTGGGGTCCTGCCGTCGGCCGCCGCGGCCGCGGCCGGACCGTCACGTGACGGCGGATCGCCGGCGGCAGTGGGGCACGGGCAGGCTTGACACGCTGCGTCACGTCACTGAGGGGCTGCTGAGGGGCGGTCTGCCTCTCACCGCTCACCGCCGGCCGCGACTCGGACTTCAACTTATCAGGGCGGCCGCTAGATGGCAGTGCCTTGTCCTCTGCCTTTTTGTCTTCCTGCACATACTCCACCACCTCTACTACCTCGACATCTACCTCTTCCTCCTCTGTATCCCCCTCTCTCTTCTCTTTACCTCTATCTCATTCCACTACTCCTCTACCCTCCGTCACCGTCCTTCCTTGCACCTGCCCCCTGCGTGCCCCGGTGGGCCTCTCGGGCAGTATGCCCTCGGGCAGCGGTCCGACCAAGTCCACCACCTCCGGCAGCGGCGTGCTCGGCAGCGGCGGCTTTCGGAACAGCGTGTACCCCGGCGGCAGACAGGTGCAGTCACAGTGCGACGCGATCAGGAACTTGTCCATGTAGATGATGTCGCAGCCGTTGTCCTCCGTGTCGTACACCGGCATGTTGCGGATGGTGTACTTCTGGGTGCAGCGGCATCCCTCCGCACAGCGGCCTGGGACTCATTCTTCCTGTGGGACAGACAGACAGACATACATCAGCACAGCGGCCCTGGAACTTCTTCCTGGTGGGACAGACAGACATACATCAGCACAGCGGCCCTGAGACTTATAGCCGGCGGCACACAGACAGGCCCAGCTCACTAAGGACGTCTGGGGGGGGGGATCGCAGACACACGGACGCACTCGGAGAGCACGGTGAGAGCAGCTGTAAGAAATATCCCTGATAATGAAGCACTGGATCAGATGAGCTCTAGCGCCTTGGATCAGACGACGTGAACTATCGACGCTCCCACTCCCAGTGCGAGACCAGCAAACCGTTGTCATAGTGAGCGTTACCATGGTGACCGTTGCCATGGCGACTTACGTGCAGAGTTCCATGTGGATGTAGGTCTCGTAGTTGGGCAAGTTGATCAGCGTCTTCCACTCGTTGTGGGTGTTCATGGCGTGGAATGGTGATCTCAGCTCCTCCCGGAAGGTACAGGCGGGCCTGGGGGAAGGGGGGGGGGCGCTGTTGAACATGGTCTACTCTACACACATCAGCTGACTTGTAAAACGCGTGTGTAATGTAATGGAGTGAACATAATCCACACATATGACCACGCTTTGGTGAGAAGGATTATGTTTGTAGAGAGGCGAGAGCGTTCGCTAAGCGGTGAGATCGCATCGATCGCACACATCAGGTGCGGATTTAGGAGGGGGGGGCTTAGGACTCACGCCCTCCTCCGAAAGCTGATGAATTCAACGAAAAGCTGTCAAATCTGCATACAATTGCGCAACGTGCATCATAATCACTCTGGTTGTTACCAAAAAGATCGGATATTTGAAAGTACCGACAAAATATACTTGTACCCGCATATTTTGACCGGCCATAAGCATTACCATGTCATCAAATACTGCGTCTCCTCCTGGAAAGAATTATGGATTCGCCCCTGGACATGATACAAATTTGCTAGCGCCTAAGTGCTGACTAGCGGATCCAAGGGGGAGGGCGGCCGGGGCTTTAGCCCCCCAAATCGTCTGAAATATGATAAATTTGTCCACATTTTCCAAATTGTAGAAGGGCATAATCATAAGCTTTTACTAAGGCATATTTGTTTTAAACCGTTCAATAAGATACAAGGAAGCCAAATCTTATGAGTTTTCGAAATTTGTTTGAACTTTTTGTATTTAGCCCCCTTCGAATTGTCTGCAGCCCACATTGTGGATCCGCCAATGAGGGCTGACCGATTGTTAATGTAAAGCAAGACAAGCCATTTCACAACACATATAATTTGTAAGCATAGTAAATTAGGGATTATCCAGAGCCGGCTAGCCGTCCTATCCAGAGACGTCGTAACAGCATGTATTTATCACATGCACAGCGGTGTAACGCGTGCGAAATGTGCAGCAATACATGATTGTTTACCAGTATTTGAACTGACCAATGAGTTACCTCTCCCACCACTCACTGTGTGTATGGATCCGGCGTTGGCCGCGTGGTCGGCGGCAGCGGCGTCGTCCTGGCGGTCGGCGGCACAACCTCAGCTTCCGGTGCCTGCCGCTGGGCGCCGCTGGCGTACACCAGCTCGGATAAATCCTCCAGCGCCGGCTCATCGTCGTCCAGCGGCGGCGACAGCCGCGTTGCCTTGACAACCGTGACGCGCTGCCGGGCTGGAAACGCAGGCGGGTTAAAGTGGACGATTTTCGGCGGGCGGGCGATCAGCGGCAGCGCCTGCGGCATCGCTGCCACCGGATGCCACTCGGACGCGGCCATCAGCTCGCTTCCTGCTCCTCAGTCGCGTCAGTCGCGTCATCGGGCTGTCCCAGCTCGGTCAGGGTGGTCGTCGTCGGCTCGGCTTCTGACCGTTTGGCGGGTCGGGGACCGAGCGTCCTATCAGTCTCTGCGTTGTTGGTTTGAGGAGCGGCTGTGGTCTGTCTGTACGTGCTGTGAGAGCCAGCGGCTGAGGTCGGGTCGGCGGTCGGGGGTGAAGTCAGTACGACGGTGGCGGCCGTCGGAGGGGGAAGCACGTTCACCGCTGCTGCGCGGACCAAAAGTGCGTCGGAACTTGAGCATGTTTTGATGGCGTCTTTCGCAAATCGTAAGCCGGCTCGTTGTTCAGAAAGAACGACACCAGCACGTCTATATCGTCTTCGTCTTCGTCTGTCACATTGGCGTCTGCGGTCGTTTTGGTCATCTCGCTACCACTGCCCTCTACAGAGTCCTCAGCGAACACAAAGTCCACATTGTCGCCGATAGATGTCTGGTCAGTCGTCGTTCCCTCGGCACCGGCCCCGGAGCCTTCCTTGTTACCTGATGGCGGATCCACATGCTTTTTTGCTCGGATCTTCTCCCCGGTGATGACAGCGGTGACAACGTCATCTCTTCTGACGTCATCAATGGTGATGACGTCATCTGTAGAGCGAGTTCGCCGACGCCTCAGCGTGTTTGGAGCGGAGATTCGGCTCGCCTTCAGAGTGTTCTCGACGCGTTTCTTGACAAAGTCGCTCGATTTGCCAGGTAAAATTATGAATCGCGCCCTGGGGAAAAGACGGCATTGTCATTTACTTCCCATATAATGTGACTAATATAGCTTCCATATCTGCCGAATCATAAAGTGTTGCTCGCTTCTGACTGACGCTGGCGTTTTACGAAGCAATTCTCCTCACTAAGGGTTTATAAGTCCCATCAAAAATACTTTTTCGCCACGGATTACTGTTTTATACGAACGGAAATTATCTCGCCGCGGGCAACAAGTTGTTCCGCCAAAGGTAACTGTCTGCCTCTTAAGGGTTAGAACCTATCGAGAGGTTAACATTTATCTCACCAATTAACAAGACACGGTGTGTGCCTTATTCAGGGGTAACTGATTGTATCCCCTGGCGTAGCTCCCGTCTCTCACTATGGAAGCCCTCGTCTTTTTCTCCCTCACCAGGAAAGCCCTCGTGTCTCTCTCTCCCTCTCACCAGGGGTAGTCGTCGCCCGGCTCGTCGCAGAGGGCGGCGCCGCGGCCGTTGCTCGGCTTCCGACAGCCCGAGGGAAGCTGTACGGTCTTTGGTTGGCCAAGTCGCCGGCCGCGGCGGGTTGGAGGGTCGCACTGCAGGTTAGGGAAGAGGCCACCGCCAGCGCTGCCGCTGCCGCTGCTGCTGCTGCTGCCTGGCCGCCGCTGCGCTGCCGCTGCGGCCACCCCACTGCCTGCCAAGAGAAGAAGGAAGAAAGTCAGAGGAGAAGCAGGGCAGGGAGAGAGTCAGATAATCAAGAGGAGGAGAGGGCCAGGGAGGAGTACTCAGGTAGTAAGAGAGCCATGGAGGAGGAGGAGGAGCAGGGAGGAAGAGTAAGCGAGTCCAGAGGGTTGTAGAAGGACCGCCGGCTTCCAGCGAGGTGGTACACGGCTTGCTAGTGCTGGTGATTGTAATGGCTGACTACTGTTTTGTTTTCTCCAAGAAGGTGATCGAACACAATCGATATCGAAGGGTACACTGGACAAAATATGTTTCACTGACAAAGTGACACTCGGGCCCTTCGCTGATCGGCGCGTCTCGCCGGCTGAGAGTCTCCTGACCAGGTGTCACGTGCTGAGCGTGTCTCCGACATGGGCGGTCCTCGGTGGTGCGATGTGAACCGTGTCACAAAACGGTGACAGAAAGCTCAGAGGCGGCACGCGATGGCGCCTCGGTTAAACGGCGTGAATAGCGTGACACCGAGCACTTCGGAGTTTCAGAAAGCGTCGAAAAAGCGCTTTAAAAAGCCAATTGTTGACGTTAAATGAGGCATATCGAGCGGCGAGTGGTAGACGGTGCGCCGAAGGGAATAAAAGTGAAATCTCGTTTCGTTTGTGCGGCTACGTGTACCAATTGTTTAAATGTTGAACCCTGGCCAGTGGTCATGCTCCATTCTGCCAGGTCTAGTGATATTTGCAAAGCGATAGACATCTCTGCATCCATTCGCCAGCCAGCGGGTAACAGCACTCAGTTGTGACTTGTAAATGACTGTCAAATGTGGCAGGTCGGGGCTGCGACCTGTGGCGACTCTGAGCTCTCTGATCTGTGACCAGCCCAGCTCCTATTCGCCCATGACGCTGTGACCCCTGCCACTGATCCCCATCACCCTCCCGATCACCATGTCACGTGACAGTTCCAGCCACCCGGCGCCGGCCAGCGGAGAAAGTGACCGTGACGAGCAGGGGGGGGGTCCGGGGGGGGAAGGACCCGGATCTCTGTCCACCTGCCCGGCTGACTGGCCAGTAGGGGAAGGAAGCGGGCCCCACTGGCCTCCTGGGCTGGAGACGGGCGCAGGGGGATTGCGTACACCCGGAGATACGTTTTGGAGTGAGTGGTGGGTGTAATAGTGGGTATCTGGGTACGACTTTTTGTACACTGTTACGCCAGAGCAATCGCTATTGAGCAATCGACATATATCCATCAGGAAAACTCGCACTTGTCCAAGGTGTAGTGGAGACTAGGTCACTCATGCCTTATAAAGGAGACCCGTCTGGGAGGTATGGCAATGGGTATCCGCGGTGAAGTACCAGGCGGTACAACAATGTTGCGAGACCACAGCTTCTGTCGCAGGACTGGGTCAGGCTGAAACATGAGTCAAAACCGGCGCTTTCCACGCCCGGATTACGCTGGCATAAGTGTGGTGGTAGGGGGGAGGTTGTAGAGCAGTCCTCTTATTTTCTTGCTGGTTTTCGACCACCAAATACATGACCATGTTTTAGCGGTGTTCGATTCCGCTATGTCCTCGGCACGCAATGCTGGTTCTCTTTCTCTCTCAACCTGATTTCTACTGGCGGAGGTGTTTCTCAGATTTTAGTCACGCTCTGTGCTGGTTCCCAGGCTTTGTCGATCGATTTCGCTTTGCGTCGAACATTTCCGATCATCATGCGAGCAGTCACGGACTCACGAGGCCAAGAATCAAGAGACTTTCGCAGTGATGACTAGCCAGACATTCATTTGCCCATTTACGATAAAGTATAGGTACTGGTAGTAAGTTACACACCGTAATAAGTGATGCACATGGTGATGAGTAAGCTCAGGGAAACGTTATAGTGACCAGCGGGTCAGTTATACCGAAAGATCAGCTCCTGTGAGCATCCCCTGTGAGTCTGTATCGCGAGCATTGCTGGACACGTGCAGTCTGTGCATCACGTGCATTACACGTGTAGAAGAGCGGCCCGCCTCCCGCTCAGAGTAAGCTCGTGGGACGCGTGCGTACAGAGTTACGCCTCATAATAACCCTGCGAGGTCGGCGACGTTGCGCNCGATCACCATGTCACGTGACAGTTCCAGCCACCCGGCGCCGGCCAGCGGAGAAAGTGACCGGGACGAGCGGGGGGGGGGGTCCGCGGGGGACAGGACCCGGATCTCTGTCCACCTGCCCGGCTGACTGGCCAGTAGGGGAAGGAAGCGGGCCCCACTGGCCTCCTGGGCTGGAGACGGGCGCAGGGGGATTGCGTACACCCGGAGATACGTTTTGGAGTGAGTGGTGGGTGTAATAGTGGGTATCTGGGTACGACTTTTTGTACACTGTTACGCCAGAGCAATCGCTATTGAGCAATCGACATATATCCATCAGGAAAACTCGCACTTGTCCAAGGTGTAGTGGAGACTAGGTCACTCATGCCTTATAAAGGAGACCCGTCTGGGAGGTATGGCAATGGGTATCCGCGGTGAAGTACCAGGCGGTACAACAATGTTGCGAGACCACAGCTTCTGTCGCAGGACTGGGTCAGGCTGAAACATGAGTCAAAACCGGCGCTTTCCACGCCCGGATTACGCTGGCATAAGTGTGGTGGTAGGGGGGAGGTTGTAGAGCAGTCCTCTTATTTTCTTGCTGGTTTTCGACCACCAAATACATGACCATGTTTTAGCGGTGTTCGATTCCGCTATGTCCTCGGCACGCAATGCTGGTTCTCTTTCTCTCTCAACCTGATTTCTACTGGCGGAGGTGTTTCTCAGATTTTAGTCACGCTCTGTGCTGGTTCCCAGGCTTTGTCGATCGATTTCGCTTTGCGTCGAACATTTCCGATCATCATGCGAGCAGTCACGGACTCACGAGGCCAAGAATCAAGAGACTTTCGCAGTGATGACTAGCCAGACATTCATTTGCCCATTTACGATAAAGTATAGGTACTGGTAGTAAGTTACACACCGTAATAAGTGATGCACATGGTGATGAGTAAGCTCAGGGAAACGTTATAGTGACCAGCGGGTCAGTTATACCGAAAGATCAGCTCCTGTGAGCATCCCCTGTGAGTCTGTATCGCGAGCATTGCTGGACACGTGCAGTCTGTGCATCACGTGCATTACACGTGTAGAAGAGCGGCCCGCCTCCCGCTCAGAGTAAGCTCGTGGGACGCGTGCGTACAGAGTTACGCCTCATAATAACCCTGCGAGGTCGGCGACGTGCGCACAAGGACGCGCTAACCTAACCGTTCAGCACGGACTCATCGCGTTTGCTTATTGACGACCTCAGCACACGTGCTCGGTGTTCCTTTGTGGTGACGGTCATTCGCAATGACGCCAGTGCGGCTCAGGTGGATCCATTTCACTTTAACCGCCCGACCTCGTCTAAGCTGGGGTCCGCCAATCATTCGTATTTGTCGATGAATATCAAATAGGGGGGGGGAGGTATAGAGCAGGTCAACGGGAATCCAGGAGAGACGATGACGCTGCGATTCACCAACCGGATCTGGCACATCTTGACTGATTGGCAACAGTTTTGGAGGATTTGGCAACCGGCTGCAGGAGTTATTTCATCAGAGTTGAGCGTCCAGTGTGGCGAATTGAGTAGTCATATATTTAGGTAGTGGAAAGTGTTAATGTGCCAATGACTTTTCGCCAAAAAGACACACAACCTGCATTAACTTTGGCTGATGTCTAATCAAATTTGAGTCCAGGTGTAAGTTTTGGGTTCCAGGGGTCATTGAAGGTCAAAAAGGTTATTTTTTGTTAAAAAAAAGTTTTACAAACAACTTTATAACTAATAAAGATATTATGTTATTATTTTTGACGCATCAATGTACCATCATCCAGGCGCTTCAAATCATATTCATTTTCACAGGTGAGGTCAACTGAGAAATTTGACCTCAGGTCAAGGTCAAGTGGTGACCCAAGTAGGTCATGTTGCACATTGTGAGACGTGTCTCGACGAGACAAACACATTGGTACCGTTTTCACGTGTTTATCTTTATTCTGTAGAGAGTTATTGACAAACCAGTGTTGGTGGTCACAGTCACCGATATAAGAAATCCGAGATAAACAAATTGTATGTATCTATGAACTTATGACATCCTGCAAGTTTGAAACCGGTCGCTTTTACAACTGTGTCTGCATAACATCAAACACCTTTTGGAGGTGAAATCATCGCGTGACCTGGTCTGGTGACCTCGCCTAAAATAACCCAAGGCCAATAATTGTACATAATGTAGGCAGTTCATTTTCGAACAGGTGTGCACAAAATGGCTGCGCTGCGCGCCGCCGTTTTTTTCGCTATCGCCGAAAAACTGGAGCGTTGGCAGATTCCCCCCCCCCATCCATGGCGCGTGCTAATATGTTGTTGTGTGACCCACATAAATGCTCGTGCGATAGTTTGTGATGAGACCTCGCTTTCCCTTTCTTGGGACCAAAACGGTCCTGAGACGTTGCATTCGTATGCATTTATACGGCATTCGCTGCTTCATGACGAACTGTTGCATAGAAGTTAGACCTGAAACTGAAAGCGGATTATACCGTTTAAGCAGGCTGCTCGCAAAATAATATCTACACATTCCGCTTGACAACATGCATTTAACATTGTCGAGAGTAGGTATAGCAATGCAATGAAGCTTCGAGCCCTCTCAAATGCAAATGGATTCTGTATCCTTACTCCGATTTACATTTACAGTCACCTGCAATCATTGGGACCTAATAAGACTAGACGGTACTCGCATTGCCCCAGTGCCGGCCGCCGTTCCGTTCTAGCGACACTAGCGCCACCATGCGAGAGGAGGCCATGTAGTTACAGCGTAATGTTAAATCCAATGGCGGCAGGTCGTCTTTGAGAGCGGTCTGGGTAAAAACGTACAAGTCACCTTTTTTTGAAACCTTGTACACCTTATATCTGCATCTAATTAATAAGTAATTGTGCCAGCGAGAAATCATGGCTGAGGCAGTTATAATCGATTTTTAGATTATCAACTAGAAAATTTGTAAACTATTTTTTTACATCAGCGTCAAAGGTCAAGTGGTGAAAATAAGGTCATGTTGACAATTCGGAGACGTGTCTCGACTAGAAAACATTACTTGCCAGTTTCACTTCTCTATCTTGATTCTATCGGGAGTTATTGATAATAAGTTGGTGGACTCGCCATTTGACCTCGGCTGAACCCTGTAGGGGCCCTGAACAAATATGCACCTGGGTCTCAAGAATGCCTATGATATACATGATCCCAAAGAATTGGGATGACATCATGCGTATCCTTAGAAAAGGAAGCACTCTCACATATTTCCACTTATAATAATATTAATGGGGGGTCAATAATTATAATGACCTTAGGCTCATTGGCATCCACAAATCGAGGTGACGAATTGTAGGTAACCTATTGCTGTTGTGAAAATCCTGTAAGTACGAAACGATCGGCCAAAAAACTGTGGCTGTGGTTACGACCAGCCGACTTTTTTTGGGAGTGGGAGTCACGTGACCAGGCCTCGGGGACCTGAACCTGAGATGACCCGAGCTCAAGAAGTTTGCACAATATGTGGATAATTTGATGCCCAACAGGTGTGACAAAAGATGGTCAAATCAAAAGCCACCCAACTCCGCCAAAAGGGGGGGGGGACTTTTAATACCAATAGTTTGCCGCGGAAGGGGTCTTGCCCCTACAGCACGTCGAGAACTTAAATGAAAGTCCAGAAGTCTGGTCTAGACTTGTAATAGGTCAATGCCTGCATCACTTAGATCCGGCGCTCTCAGCTTCCACCAGATGGTCGACTTCGTCCGCATTCTAGCTTTATGATGGTATGCATTTATAGATCGGCAAGCGGCGAACTTTTTCCACACAAATGGACCAGACACGCCGTCTAGCGTTTCCATTTTTACCGCTCTGGTTAAACGGTAACTGATGTGTTTTTTGATCGTTGTGTCATTGGTTTACGCGGCCCTGCAAGATTTTAGCACCGATCCACAGCATAACATGAACTGCGAACACTTGGAGACTGGCATGTACTCCAGAAACATAACACCAAGAACTGGGAGATGCGCGCACTCACAAGACAGTAGCACAAAGACGTCACAGGGAGATGCATATACGGACAAGACAATAACACCAGTGGAGACTGCAACGATGACCGTAAGATCAGCACCCGGAGGTGTATGTATGTATTGGTTTGGACTTTGGCTTGCGAACCAAGCACCGATCATCGTTTGGATCATAGCTGCTGAACTCTACCCTGTTCCGGGGTTATTATATGGGCCGTTTACTGTTCGCGGCCCGCCAGGGATTCGACCCCGGGTCACGCTTTATGTATGTTTAAATATGTAGTATGGTACAGGACGGGTCTGATAGCACTGCAGGTGTTGGCTCGCGACTTGTAAGCTAACAATGATCGTCAACACCGGAGCGGTGTACAACAACGTCAATCGCAGCCACAACAGCTGCAGATAGTGCAGTGTAATTTCAGTTGCCATAGCGCCAGCGACGGAATCTGTGCTACCCAGAGTGGTGGTGGTAATGGTCCGTCGCTTCACAAGTGATCGTACTTGGAAGTTATGGCATGAATGGCGTAGAAAATAACACTTTGGTGTATCTCCCAATAGTTAAGATGGTTATTAGTTATCACGCAGCCATTATGTTTGCGAAATAGATGATAGAAAATCTCCAGACGCTGTACTGCTATATAAAAGTACGGCGAGTTTATCCGGCTGGGTAGCAGGCAGCGAGAAAGGCGCCGAGACAGATTGCAACAACCAGGAAACTGCGCCGGTGAAACCGAATCCTGCATCGCAATGGCGAGATCAACCGACTCCCCTCCGAGACCGCGCAACACCGCCGACATTGTCTCGTTCCTCTGGGGCCTCTGCAACCACTTCAGCATCACGTCAGCTCCGGCTTTCGAGCAGACTTTCGAGCGGACTTCCGCGTCGACTTTCGAACGGACTTTGACGCAGACTTTCGAGCCAGCTTCCGCGTCAACTTTCCAGTTAGCTGCCGGGCTGAAGGGATAGCGAGGGCGGGAACGGTGTGATATATTGAGATACACCGTGCGGCGGCTTTGTCGACTCTGATGAGGCAGCCTCGGTTAGAAACGAGCAGCAGACATCAGGTAGAGATCGAATGGTATGACCGGCAGACACCAGCTGCAGTGACAGCGTCTGCGACACCGTTAAGAGGACTGCGCCCCTCTGACCTCAGGGACCGAATTGTCTACTCTCACTTTCATATCATGTTCCCGCAGCGCCTATCAGATGCAGTAGGCTGAAGGCTGCTGCAGGTTCTGCTCGACAGGAGGTACCTGTGTTGACAAGTGAGGTACACAGCCGCGGCACACTCAGTGGAGGAACCGGAAGGTGGCGGCGACCGACGGATGGCGGTGATAGGACGGGCGCCGGAGCACGAGGTGCAGCGTTTTTCGAGCCGGGCCAGTCTGACCAGCTGATGGGCGACCCGGCGGAGCGTGCCATGGTATAACTGCCACCGACTATGTCACTGACCAGTGAACCACCTCAGCCGTCCACAACCAAAAAACAAATGCACGCCATCACCCTCAGCGCAACGACGCGGACAACGGAGCGCGGGCGCCTCTCCGGAGAGTGCGAATAGTGTCGCTTCAAACACTCCTGGTAACATGGAAAATACCGGCTACTGCGTATCGTATGAGAATCTCGTTTAGAAAGCGACTCGCAGAAAGCAAGTCTAGGCAATGACAAATTCAGAAGCAGCTCTGCTGTGCCATTATGCCGTCTTCCGTCACCGCGGAGCCCATGTTGCTTTGTTACCTTGCAGTGTGTGTAGCCGGGGGATCCGTCGCCGAGATCAGTCAGTCAGTCAGTCAGTCAGCCTCCGAAGCCTCCCCTCAGTGACGTCATGGTCCCGCCGCCGCCAGTCACGCACGACCCAGAAACACGGCGACCGACGGAGGCTGCTTATGGTAAGAAGGGGTCGGTATGTGACCCTGATGTGACCCCAGTCAGAGACACCGCCACAAGCCAGGGGACGGTGGGCGTCTCATGGGACCCCCAGCGCCCCCTGCTGCTCAGGTATGCCCGGGACGGGGACGCCGGTTACCGGGGAAGCACCCATCCGGGGGCAGTGTTTTCCGCTGATGGAAGACATCGCCTCCCAGCCTTCTGCGGTCCTGCTCCCAGCTCACTCCATCTGGTGGTGGTGAAAGTGGTGATGACGTCGGGATGGAAAGCTCACAGCCTCCGTCTCAACTACTGAGCTGATCTGAGCTGACGATCTGAACAGTCTCTAAGCCGCCGTGTCAGCGGCAGCGGCAACGACAAACACACACAAACACACACACACACACACACACACACACACACGCAGCAGCAGCAGCAGCAGCAGCAGCAGCAGCAGCAGCAGCAGCAGCAGTGTGACGGAGTTATTTTTCATCAGTGTTATCTCGAGCGCCGCCAGCGATGACGCCGTGAGGTAGATATTATCGCTGTGCGTTATCTTATAATGAGCTGCCGATGCTGACACACATAAAGACGTGTCTGTGATTTACAGTAGCGATGTCTTGGCTGTACGCCAGCTACGATGACGCCAGTGACGCAGCCTGACCTCAGCTGTAACAAAACCTGGCGTCCGCGCCCTCTAATATATTTTGTGTATGTATTTATTAACTTTTTAACCGCTGCAGAGGTACATACAAGAACTGACGACTTATCGTGCATGCGACGAGCACGAACAATTAACTAGCATTGATGGCAACAAAGGCTAGCATTCACTGTCCGTGTGGGCGGCTGGTTGACCCCACCCACCCCGCGCGCCCCCTCCGACTAAGGATTCCAGGGGCTGAAAGGCTCCCCCACTGATAATGTTTGAGTTGGCATATATCTTGACGACACGGCAGCTGCATTTGGCTTCATACGGCGTCACTATCTGACGCTGCGGGCTGTAGCCTATGAGGTCAGATTGCACCATATTCAGGCGAACCCCGGGAATCGAGCCGGGAACGACATGGAAGAAGGTGACAACCAGCCCCCACCGGTAACAGTTGGCAGCACTCAGGCGTTTGGGCGCTCTTTTGGGCGTTTGGGCGTTGTCTAGTTACCCCATGGTGACAACAGCCACCACTGTACGGTACAAGGTATGCGGGACAGGAAGAGGAAACGTTGCAGGACAGACTGACTCGCTGTGGAGGCACGCCCACGGAAGCCATGCGCCGTTTCTGCCGATAACGGACTCCTATGGCCGCAATGAGTCACATCTCTTCCGCTGGCTGGTGTCGCAACTCGAGATGAAACTCGGTCAAACGAAGCTTTCGACCTTAAGCACACCATTCAATGCCGTATACTGATGCACTGCCCGGTACGAGATAAGCATGATCCAGGTCTGAGCTGAACGCAAACCACAAACTTCGTAGAGTCACAGTGTCCAGTATAGAATCACAAAGGAGGCCAGAAACCGCACACACACACCACATAGTGCGCCGACCTATTTCAGCTGGGAATTCTCCTGTCTGCGCACAAGAATGTCCGCATTGTGGACACTGGTGGGTGTCGCCGCAGGTCTCCACCTGAGGCACACCGACACGCGGGAGGTCTCACGCCGACACTGACCGCAATGTGTATGGGCAGATGACGTCACAGTAGGTGACGTCATCGAGGGCGCAGGTCACGTCCTAACTTCGGTGGGGTGCACGGTGTGAGATAATGTGAAAGGACTGGGGAAAACGTCAGTTTAGTTTGATTTCGTTGCAGAATAAGAGCCAGCCGTAGCCCGTGAGCAACGAATTATTCCGTTTAAACTATACCTTTCGAATGTTGTGTACAAAATCGACTTTAAGGTATCTTGTGAGAATATGACCGGAGCTTGTATATGTAAAACGCAATGTATCATTTGCCAAACAGCTTCTCACCAACCGAACCATACCAGCCTCCGTCTGAGATCGCGTGTTCAGTCGACATAAGTATGAGCGACAACATAATTAGGTTGAATCTTTATTGCCTGCTTTTCTCGTTCGAGACAGATGGCAGGTGTTTATAAGCTCGGGGAGGCTGACCCGAGATAAGAGAACTCTCTCCAGCCCACGGCAGTACCGCGCCCTACAGAGACAACATACTGACGCGAGCTCGACACACGGGCAGGGGCGTACCGCCCCTACAGAGACAGTTCGTGAGGGACTCCGAAAACGGGACCAGGCAAGTAACGCGGCCCTACACGACAGTTACTGAGGAGCTGCCGCAAACCACGGGACAGGGCAGATACCGCGCCTACAGAGACAGTTGCATGAGGAGCCTCGAACCCCACGGGACAGAAACAGCTACCGCGCCCTAACAGAGACAGTTACGTTGAGGAGCTCCGAAACACGGGACAAGGGCAGTACCGCGCCCTCAGAGACAGTTACTGCAGGGGCTCGCGAAACACGGACAGGCAGTTACCGCGCCCTACAGAGACAGTTACTGAGGGCTTCGAAACACGGGACAGAGCAGGATACCGCGCCCTAAGAGACAGTTACGAGGGCTCCGAAACACGGGCAGGGCAGCACCGCCGCCCTACAGAGGACAGTTACTGAGGCAGCTCCGAAACACCGGGGACAGGGCAGTACTGCGCCCTCAACGACAGTTACTGAGGAGCTCCCGAAACACGGGACACCGGCAGTACCGCGCCCTACACGAGACCAGTACGAGGGACTCCCGAAAACGGGACAGAGCAGTACCGCGCCTACAGAGACATCCTTAGGAGGGCTCGCGAAACACGGGCACGGGCCAGTACCGCGCCCTACAGAGCACAAGTTACTGAGGGCTCCGAAACACACGGGACAGGGCCGTACCGCGCCCTACAGAGACAGTTACTGAGGCTCGAAAAACACGACAGGCAGTACCGCGCCCTACAGAGATCAGTTACCTGAGGGCTCCGAAACACAGGAACAGGGCAGTACCGCGCACCTACAGAGACAGTTACTATAGGAGCTCGAAACACGGACAGGCAGTTACGCGCCCTACAGAGACAGTTACTGAGGAGCTCCGAAACACGGGACAGGGCAGTACCGCGCCCTACAGAGACAATTACTGAGGAGCTCCGAAACACGGGACAGGGCAGTACCGCGCCCTACAGAGACAACGTGACTAATGAGGAGCTCCGAAAACACGGACACGGCAGTACGCGCCCTACAGAGACATTTACTTGGGAGCTCCGAAACACGGGACAGGGCAGTACCGCGCCCTACAGAGACAGTTACTGAGGAGCTCCGAAACACGGGACACGGCAGTACCGCGCCCTACAGAGACAGTTACTGAGGAGCTCCGAAACACGGGACAGGGCAGTACTTGGCCCTACAGAGACAGTACTCGAGGGCCTCCGAAACACGGAACAGGAGCAGTTACCAGCGCCCTACAGAGACAGTCTACTGGAGGAGTCCAGAAAACACGGGACGGCAGTACTGCGCCCACAGAGACAGTTACTGAGGTCCAAAACCCCGCGCGGCGACAGTGCAGCTACGCGCCTACAGAGGCAGTTACTGAGGGCTTCGAAAACACGGGGACAGGGCAGTACTGCGCCCTACAGAGACAGTTACTGAGGAGCTCCGAAACACAGGACAGGCAAGACGCGCCCTACAGAGACAGATTATAGGAGCTCCGAAAAACACGGGACGGGCGTACCGCGCCCTACAGGGACAATTATAGAGGAGCTCCGAAACACGGGACAGGACAGATACCAGCGCCCTACAGGACAGTTTACTGAGGGCTCCGAACACGGGACAGGGCAGTACGCTCCTACAGAGACAGCATTACTGGGAGCTCGAAAACGGGACAGGGGCAGTACCGTGCCCTACAGAACAGTTAACTGAGGAGCTCCGAACACGGGACACGGCAGTACCGCGCCCTACAGAGACAGTTACCTGAACACGGGACAGGGCAGTACCGCGCCCTACAGAGACAGTTACTGAGGAGCTCCGAAACACGGGACAGGGACAGCAGATGACGCAAGAAGACAAGGGAGCAGAAAACCGGCCTGTCCACTGTCCAGGGCACGGAGACGCGAAGCAGAGGACGGGGAACCGGCCTGTACGGGGCACTGAGAGGGGAAACATAGGATGGGGAAACATAGGATGGGGAAACATAGGATGGGGAAACGGCCTGTACGGGGCACGGAGACGCGAAGCAGAGGACGGGGGACTGACCTACGGACCACCTCGGTTATGCCACCACCCGCCACCAACCACTCGACATGGCTAACATGAACTGCATCGCCAGCGACGTGTCACCTCTTCCCAGCGGCGCGAGGGAGACGGAGACGGAGACTCACCGTGGCCGTCAACAGCAGCAGACAGAGTTCCATCGCTGGTCGCGGGACCGGTCTCTGCCGTCACTCGGGTCGCTCCCCGGCACCGTTAGCACTCGTTAACACCGACACAGTCGCCGTCCGCTCATCCCAGCCACAGCGGGTTCGCGAGTCGGCGGCGCGCAGGAGCCCGCTGCGCCTCGACACGTGCTTCGCTCGCCGCGGCACCACCAGTTGTGAGGAAAGTGGAGCTCGCAGGTGGATGTGGGTCAGTGGACGGCCGGCGGAGGGCCGGCTCAGGCCGCCGGCGGTACGGCCGCCGCTGCCGGCCGCCGGCGCGGCGTGCGGTGAAAGTGAACATCATGAGGAGGAGGAGGAGGAGTCGGCCTGACAGAGCGGGTCACAGACGGGTTCACCCCTCCCGCAGACTCACGGGGCAGGTCAGACAAACACCTGCCAGGTTGGGTCGGCGTCGTGGTGGCCGCTGCGGGGGTGGTGGGGATAGGAAAGTCGCCGGGGTTGGTGGCGGAGAGCGGGCCGGTCGGGGTGAACGCTCCCGCCGCCGGGCCCGGTCCCGGCCCGGTCCCGGCCCCGTGTCCGTGAAACCGAGCTCAGCTGACGGGGCAGCGGGCGGGATCTGCGGCCATCACCGCGTTTGCATCACCAGCGCGGTGAGAGTGACATGCAGCGCGGCATTACACATGCAGTACAGGGCATTACACATGCAGGCGGGCAGTTCTCAGGAGCGGGGCGAGTCTGGGAGTCTGGGCCCGAGTTCTGGGAGGCCGTCGCGGCGTGTATCTGCAGTGGGTCGTAATAGACTGGCTGCCTCTGGTGACGATGGGTCTGACTCGGGAACGGCCAAGTGGGTGGTACATACTATTTACATTCAACTGTGGCGTATTTCAGACTTAAGCATAGGAGCGACATGGATAGCTGACTGAGATAAAATGATAAAGCGATGCACTGTGATACAATGTGTGATAACTTTAGGAAGAGAATCACGTTTTCAGCAAGCTCCCGCGTAATCCAGAATGAATGTGTATTTATTTTGTATTTCAGCTGCTTGGGGTCATAACCTTATGATCATTTTGCTACACTCCTAGACCACGGTTCGTTGGAAGGGGTCGGAGGTGTCAAACTTCGGGAGATACACTATACAAAAGCTGAGCTCACGTGGAATCTACGATGTATTTTTTTTTCTCAAAAATCCATCGAGCGCCTTTTTGTAAATAGACATTTTGTCTGAAATCACGCCCCTTTCGTTTGGCGGGGGCTATCGCCTATGGTATGACGAAAATGCAGACCAATGATATGTCTACCGATTCGACATGCTCTGGACGTCAATGTATCATATAATACAAAGCCATTAGATTGTTTGGATGGTTGCACGGCTGCATCAAAGCAAAGCGCTATCGTTGTCGTCTCGTCACTAAGGCGTAGGAGCCGGGGGGGGGCAGGGGGGCAACTGCCCCCAACATTTTCGGATTTTAACATTACGCCTATGGGACGTATGCATGGAAAGAATCGGTCTTCAAAATTGCCTTTGCCCCCCCCCCAAACTTCAAATGAGTTCCTACACCCCTGCTAAGGCTCACTCCTGCTTGCGTTTAATTGTCACGATCTCTTTTGGAATAGGCTAGTCTTAGTGGACAGAGCTAGGGGTTTCATCATTGCGATGCACCGTTTGTCCGTGACTGGCCCAGTTGACAGTGTATGAAAACCTTGAGCCCACTCCGGTAAGCGAGTCGGCGGCGCACAGTGCTCAGCTCGCGTGTCGCGAGGGGCGATTCTGCGCGTGAGGCGCAAGCGGGAGTGAGCCTTAGTGTCGACAACGGGAGCGTTGGCTTTGATGCAGCCGAGCAACCAACCAAACCATCTTATTGCTTTGTATTCTATAATGCATTGACGTCCAGAGCATGACCAATCGGTAGACATATCATTGGTCTGCATTTTCGTCATACCATAGGCGATAGCCCCGGACAAATGAAAGGGCGCGATTTCGGACAAAATGTCGATTTACAAAAAAGGCGCTCAAGGAATTTGGGAAAAATTGACATCGGTAGATTCTACGTGAGCTCAGCTTTCGAATGGTGTATCTCCCGTAGTTTGTCACCTCCGAACCCTTCCAACGAACCGTGAGACACATTATATATAAAAAAAATGGGATGCCACCACACTTTAAGAAATATAACAACTTTCGATATGCTGTCAAATTTACTGATACATGCATAAAACGGAAAACCTGCTTTCTAAATCCTAAGTTCGCAAATAAATAAATAAATATATATATATATAGGGGGTGGTACTTATTTTGCGAAATTTTAAATTTGTATTTGGACGCCCCCGCAAAATGTGATGCTTCTAACAAAAACATCAACTGAGGTCGCGCAACGGCTTCAAATACTAGACTCCGTTAGTCCGCTATTGACTGTGGGGCGTTTAACGCCCCCTGATGCATTTTCGTAATAACTCAACAACGAATAGCGCTATTCACGTAAACATTTCAGTTATCTTCTCTTTCATCGATTCAACGACTTTTGTGAAACAACGAAGCAATTTCGTCAAACAAAATTAGAGGTATAGCGAATTTAGTGACGTTTCTACTCAGGAGTTTTACACCAAAATTAGCTTAACGTTAACAGACCGTATAAATGCCATATTTGATTGAAATGCCATATTAAAAATACCTCAGGGAGGGGGGGCTGTCAGGCAAGGGTTAATATAACCAGACATTTATATAGTCATATATTTATGTAGCCATATATTTATAAAGTCATATATTTATATAGCCAGCGTATTTACCAGTAAAGCGCCGTAGTTGACGATGAAAGAGCGAGCGCGAAGGAAATGTGTGGTGAATTTCAAGTCAATCGGGCAAGTAGTTTCTGAGATACAGAAAAGGTGCATACGTGTAGATACACCCAGCCCCTGACGTGTGGGAAAGTGGCGGCTGAGAAGTCCCTAACCACACACCAAATTCGAATATAATCGGCTAGGCCGTTCCTGAGATATAGAATAGGGGTGAGCACCCCTGACTTGTGGGAAAGTGGCGGCTGAGAGGTCCCTATACCACTCACCAAATTCAAACATAATCGGTTCAGCCGTTCCTGAGATATAGAATAGGGGTGTGCACGTGCGCACCGGCACGTGCAGACTGCAGAGGCACCCTATCCTTGACAGTCACTGGCGGATCCAGGGGGGGGGTCATTTAGGGCCATGCCCCCCAAAAGGCCTAAAGTGGCCTGTTTGCCCTTCCAAACGATCAAGCCTCATAACAAAAGCAACTTCGGTAATAATGTATAATGTCTTTGCCTCTGTTCCATAACTACAAGTTTCGATGAAAGCCAACAACAGATCAATATTACAAATAACAGAAATAATGCAGTTGTCCAGGGAATAAAACGCAAAATTTCCCTTCGCTCCGCAGCGCAATTTTAAATACACAATATATGATATGGGGGTTAAAAATTCGTGCCGTTTTCCATCGCATTTATGTTTTATGTTGTTACTTTCTTATATTATTGTGCAAAATAGTTCGCTTTAACCCTTTTGACTACAATTTTAAACGAAAAATACATTTTTTAGAGGTCCGCAATATACACAATGTGACGCATTGATGAGAATGCATATCCATATTTTTTTATTTGATGAGAATGCATACTCATTTTTTTCGCGCCACTACGCGGCGCAATTATTTAAGAATTATAGGTCTTAGACCTAACAAAATTCCGAGTTGGTATGGCTTATTCCAAATTGGTGTCACTGGTTCTTGATTTTTCAATTCGCTAATTCCAGCTCCAAAAAGGTGGTATGACCCATGCTATACTGCATTTTCCATCCTTGTAACGTGGCTTTTCATCCGTTTTGTTTGGCCCTTTCAACGCTTGGGAAAGGGTTCGCCAACACCACTGGCGGATTCAGGGCGTATCAGGGGCATTAACTCCACACCCGCAGGAATCTGGGGGCATTACATACAAGTAGGTATGCCCCGCGCGTTCCTGTACTGAGTGTGAAAGGAATGATCTGAATAGAAAACTAAGGAAGTTTACAATTGTGCGGGGTAAGATAACAATTTATCGTAAAAATTGCTCTTGCAGCAGTCGAAATCCAGCTATCCACAGTCAAAAACTAGAAAATTTTGCACCGCTTCGCGGCATGTTTCGCAATCGCATACACAAATTTGTCAAATTAAATTAATTCGGTGTTTTGCAGAGGTCCACCGCCTACATTTCTGAGTTTTATCAAGCAAACCCGAAAATTTGTGCGCCGCTTCGCGGCGCTAAATGAATTTATAACATAGACAAAGTACCTATTATAACAAAGAAATTCATATTAAAATGCTGCAAAAGCTTAAATACGCGCATATTTTTTTCGTCATTTCAGCCAACACCCACTGGAAATTGTCGGCGACGCCCCGGCGGATGAGTATGATATAAACGTTATTATTTTGTATATGTCTACCTATATTTCGTAGCATATATTCTACAGAATATTGCGTTTTTATATTCTTCTCCCTAAAAAGGGAATTTGTTAAGCTCAAATACCAAAATAAGGTGAACGGCCCAGATCCGGGGAGAAAAAAATGGGGTACCATTTTGTTAAAAAAGAGCCACACCCAAAGCCAACGGCTGGATCCGCCAGTGCCTTCAGGCTTGACTTGTGGAAAAGCGGCGGCTGAGGGATCCCTATGCCACACGGCACACACCAAATTGGAACACAATCGGTTTAGCCGTTCCTGAGACAAGGGCGGATCCAGGGGGCCAAGGGGGCCATGCACCCCCAAAGGTCCTGAGACTTTGCTTTGGCCCCCAAATGGTCGGACGTACAGTTGTAAAAATTGATTTGCAACAGTAAAAATACAGCCGTCCACAGTGAAAACTCGAAAATTTCGCACCGCTTCGCGGCATGACACAAAATACGCAATTGTATAATGAAAA